>NW_026505553.1:0-54022 GCF_026875155.1 Cherax quadricarinatus
GACTACTTTGCTCTCCAAGAAGATAAAACTGAACAAGATAAACTATCGGACGCAGTAATAGTGAACAGTCCACTTTTTCCCAGTGATATGAACCAAACAAACAGTAAAGAAATTACTCTGCAGGTCATAAAGGACCAAACAAGTGTTAATGTGCCAGAGTCTGAAATAAAAGAAGCCAGGTTACTAGGATCCCATGGTAGAAAAAGTGTTATGCTTAGATTCCACTCACATGACAGGAAAAAAGATTTAATTATTGCATCTATAAAGTAAAGAAAGAGGTATACATAAACGAGTGTTTACCAAAAACGTCAGAACCTCCTGTATAGAGTCAGAAAACTTAAGTGGGAGAATAATGACACAATACACCAATGCTTCACACGGGATGGGAAAATTCTTGTTAGGAAAACAAATGTAGGTCAACTGTACACAATCACGAACGAGAATGATCTCACGATTTCTCAGGGATACTAATCTTACAGAGAATAACTAAACAATGTCCAATTTAAAAAGCCTACGTAGTGTAGTGTATTTTTTGCTCCATTATTGTTCAAATTTCATTGTACAATCTCTTAGTAATTAAATAATCAACTACCTCATTTTGTGATTTTACTAGTAAGCATAAGTCACCTTATGTAATTTTCTTATTTACTATTGTTTGCTTAAACATTAGCTGAATTGATACTTTCTCTGTCCATATTACTCCCCCTCATATTTTTTTAAATACTATTAATTGATATTACTTACTAAAATTAATAATTATCATTTTTACTATACAGTGGACCCCCGCATAGCGAACTTAATCCGTGCAAGAGGGCTGGTCGTTATGCGAAATGTTCGCTATGCGAATTAATTTTCCCCATAAGAAATAATGGAAATAAAATTAATCCGTGCAAGACACCCAAAAGTATGAAAAAAAAATTTTTTTACCACAAAAAAATGTTAATTTTAGTACACACAAACTGAAAAAGGCATGCACAATTACATGACATTACTTTTATTGAAGTCTGGTGATGATTTTGGGATGGGGAGGGGGGAGAGGAGTGTTAGTGGTTTAGAAGGGGAATCCCCTTCCATTAGGACTTTAGTAGCAAGTCCTTTTCCGGGGTTACTTCCCTTCTTCTTTTAATGCACTAGGACCAGCTTGAGAGTCACTGACCTCTGTCACACAACAAATCTGTCATAAGAGATCGTAACCTCCCTTCCCGTTCCTTTACGATTTTGTCTTAAAATGGGCCACAACATTGTCATTGAAATAGTCACCAGCAACGGCTTGCAAACAGCTGTGTCAGGGTGATTTTCTATGCCATAAAGGTTTGCAGTTCAACCCACTGTGCACACATTTCCCTCCTTAATTTTTGAAGTAGGCACAATGGATTCCACAACTGGCATAGGCTTCTCAGGGTAGCCCCCAAACCCTTCAAAAATCTTTCTTAATTTCCAGACTAATTCCTCACCCTCTTTACCACAGGTTTGGCACTAAGAAGCTTTCTTTGGGGCCCATGGTCTCTTATTTTCCAGAAACAGCACCGAAAACCACAGTAATAATACGAAATATTCCGATGTATGCTTGAAATGTTACCCGCGAGCTGCTGGTAAACATGGGACGGGCGGCAGGCTGAGGCCGCGACAATTGGACGCGTCCCGGACGAAGGTCGCTGAGGCGGTTTTTGTCCACATGATGCGGGGCAAATTTTACGAACAAAGCGTTCGCATGGCGATTGTTTCGCTATGCAAGGCGTTCGCATAATGGCGGGGGTCCCACTGTAATTTTCAATTTACTCTTAAACAGTTTGACATTTAATAACCATTACTCCTAATTACCTTTATTTAACCTGTTTTTTATCCACATTTAATATCTTAGAGTCCTCTTAATTACCTTGTACTGCCATATAACCACTAGTATAAATACCAGTGCAATAGTGAATGAAATAAACATTACTTTTTCACTTTTTTGTAATCATTATTACTTACTAAATTTTTATTAAACACCATATTTACTACCATCCATTTTATTATGAACAATAAACATAATTTTAAAACTTCCCGATAACATTTTGTTGCCAAATTTCAAGTTTTATATTCAACTCCAACCTTTATATTAGTCCTTTGTACCTGTCTACCAACTTACTATCATATTATAACCAAGACATTACCATTATTCATGTTCTTACCCGTCCCATTTAATTTTGTTTACCACTACTTGTTTTTAGTCACTTTTTATTGTGTGTGCAATAGTTAATATTCCCATTACTTTTTTGCAATACCAAAGACTATCTTTTGCTAGCTAGTACCAACTACCTCATTTTTTATTTTACTTTTTATTGTGCAATAAACTGCACAACTTATTTTAATATTACAAATCAGATCTTACTCCTAAACCAATAATATCTCATGGGTACAATCTGTCCATTTAACCCTTGTTTACCATACTTAAAATGTAGGCCCTTATATATTTTTTGTCCTTTATTTACTTTATATACTACCTTAGATCCATATATTCACAATTTGTTAAACTAATCAAGGCTAGTCTCAGGGCTAAAGTTTAATAAGGTTCACTATTTTGCCATTATACTCCAAAGCTCATTTATTTTGATTACCAACTTTATTGATCACCACCACTTATATTAGTCCCTTTTATATTATAATTTTATATTATAATTCTAACTTAAAAGAAATTACCTTTAAAGTACTACTACAATCATATTCCCAAGCTCCATTAAATTGATCATGCACTTTATTGTTCACGCAAAATTATTTTAGTCTCTTTTATATTGTCTCCTTTATTTTAGCTTTAAAAAACATTTTTGCTCATTTTTTTTTTAATTTGTTAAAAAAATTTCAAGTGTTTTTTTTTTTGTTTTAGAATATTTACTTTTTTTGTACTTAATTTAACTATAGATTCACTACAAATCTTTGATTACAAGCATTGATTGATACCAACCCTTTTTTAATGACTTAAATGATTAAAAAACATTACTGTAATTCTAACCCGCAGAAAATCAAAGGATTCCAGGCAACAACAACTAACATTTTAACCAAAAAACGATCTTTAAACAAGCATTTTGAGCCTCCTTGCTTATTAAATTCCTTCATGCCAAAATGTCCATCTTTACACTAACTGAAACCTGGCTAAAGCCGATACTACAGATGTCTAGCCATTCCTGGCTTACAACACAAGCCATACACAACTGTAAGGCCAGACCAACAAGGGGGTGGCACAGCCATTTCTACATCAGACCAACTAGAATGAATCACTAATACTTGCACGAAGGGTAGAACATAGGGGAATAATATAATAGCTAGATATTCAAATCCAAATACCTACAAAAACCTCTCACACAGTGATAAACATCTACACAGAAAAAAAAAAGTTCCACAATCAAACATTAGTCCAATTTAGCCAAAACCTAGGAAGTTATGATAACTGATGCAATCGCATGAACAACGATCACTTACTATCTCAGGGTGACTCAATATAAATCTCCTCAAGACCGCAGGACCCACACATGTTACTGAATTCACAAACACAATGAGTCACTGCATGTTTGCTACCAACATAACAAAACCTACAAAGTTTACAGAGAACAAGTTTTTTTCCCTACTTGACCACATCTGACCAACAACAACCATCTCCCCTTTAAAAATCAGGCATAATTACAGATAATACCACCAACCACTAAACCTACTTTCCTCATAAAACTCTTGGTAAAAAACCCCAAGGACACTACTAAAGGGTCAACCTTCAGACTTCACAATGAGGCAGCATTAATAATTCACAACAGCATTAAAAAACATTGACTTTGGAGGCACACTGGCTAGAAATCTACAGATATTGACGAATGTTTTAATAATAATAATATTTCTAAAAAAGACCCAATAACCTTTATTAACAAGCACTGCCCTACAAAAAAAAACTAAAAACAGATACAGCTAAAGACGAACAGTCCCAGGCTAACACGCCAGCCATTCTCAAATCCATAAATACAAAACACCGATATGAAAAACAAGTACAGAAATGGGTTTCTACATAACCAGAGACCAACAAAACGTTACTCGTCCAATCCTAAACCAACCTGATAAAAAGGGCAAAAAAATGTATTACGAGAACTAGATTATCCAACTTAACCCGAGGTGATATAAAAAAAGAACCCTGGAAAAAACCCTTCAGAAATACTTTGGAACAAAAAAAGATATCACCGCGACATAGCGAAATAAAATACAAAATCAGATGAACCACCAACACCCACCAAAGAAACTGCAAACAGACTCAATGATTTCTTCTTTCCTTCTCCATCTATAGGTCAAAACCTTACCAATAATACGCCAAGCTCAGATACCAACCCCCAGATACCCCCACCAAATGACTACCTCACCTCTGGCAAACTACCCACCACCCAACTACTACCCGAACACACACGTTTTCCAAGCTATAGCTTCCTCTCCGACTACTATAACCCATATGAAGGATGAACATACTCTCCCTTATTATCAACGCACTTGAAAGACAAGGCAGAAGGAGATTTAAATAAAATACCTTACCAAACCAAACCACACCCTTTATTATACCAAAAAAGAGCGTCACAAGTAAACTATCACCGAATCATATTGCAGAATGCAATACAAACACTCTTTAAATAAATCCAATGGAAAAAAACCTCCTCTCCACCTTTTCGCCCTAACAGTTTCCTCAAAATAGCAAAGGGTCAACACACCCCCCGATCCATAAAGGAGGAGACCAAACAGAGTTGAAATAACTATAGGGGCCAATATCCCATTTTAAAATTTAAACCAATTACAGCAAAATATTAAAACAAAAAAACAAACAAACTAACAAAAACCAATCACACAAACAAACATAACAGTTACCATTACTCACAACGACAATAACAAATCCAACATTTACACCAACCCAACAAAAGACACACAACCAACAGACAATTAAAACAAACCTACAACCAAAACACCAATTACAAAACCAAAACAAAACCAAACAACAAACACCAACACTCAATATAAAAACAACCACCAAACACACACAAAAACAATTAAACCAACAAACCCTCTCCCTCACCTCCATCCCTTACAACACAACACACACACAGTACCAAACCCCTCCCATCATCAAAAATCTTCGAAAAAATTAATTAAATCCATAAAATAACGAATCAACGTTCCTAGTTTTACAACAACGCATCAACTCCTACCACCCCAACCCGAACCTCATCTTCTCCCAAAAAACAATTCTCCAAAAAAACCCCGGCCAATTTGGGATTCAGGAGCAAGGCCTAATAAAATACTAATGATGCTATATCACATGCTTGAACATATATACACTGCAATAGAAAAAAAGGAAAGGTCACCACACTGCTGGGGATCTTCCATTATTGCTTAAATAACTTACGTAAAGCATTTGATACGAGTGGACCATGACTGCTCCACGTAAAATATGTCACACTAGGTATTAGAGGGCACATTGTCCCCTCAAAAAACTTGTACCTCATCTTACCTCCAAGCAAACAGAAGCCAATATGTTACTTCAAATGGGCAAGCCTCTTTCCCCCATCCGCACAACCAATTATACAGGTTGGTTCCCACAGGAATGTCCTTGGTGGTTGTGGTGGCCCTCTCCTCTTTCTCCCTTTCTTCCCCACTCACTAACACATAAATACCTATCCAAATGCTTTTTTCGCAATTAAATCAAAAAACCCCCAACAACTTTTTTTTTTGCAATGGACACTCACATAAAAACGTCTTCTTCTCACAGACCGCGAGAGCCCAGACATCCAAACCCACGCGAAGCCAATACTGTAAACCACCGGAAATACAGAAAATTATCAAAACCTCCTGGATGAAGGACTAACAAACTACCACTAAAACATTGACAAAAAACCTACTTTCATGTATTCATTAGAAGGCCAGTTACAGATGTACCTCTTAAAACATAAACGAAAAAAACAAACAAAAAAAAAAATAAAACAAGGATACCAGACCTATGCCACAAAGCTAACAGATGGAAAATTCTTAGGAATCCAACCTCGATAAATGGTAGGACGGTCAAATTTCATACACCAACAAATACCAACAGAAACCAATTTCTAAGACCTTATTTATCTAAAGGAGAAAATTTTAACTCCAAGACTATATGTATAGGTAATAGGCATACTATCCAATCGAAGAAATACGGTACTCTCAAACGGTAACAACGATCCACAATCCACCAGAAGTCTCAAGATCCGCACGAAGCCACAGCACAATCAGCAGAGCTCAGTCGAGGGAGCAGGATCAGCCCTCCTCCCTGGGCCATGGGCCCTGGTTATTTAATAATTTTAGCATTATAAATCCAATTAATAATCACCTACATCTTCCTTATTTTATATTTTTAAACCACCGCCCAATCTCACCTATGGAATTTGTGCATGTGGGCTCAAATCAAACTCAAACAACAATAACCATATCAGAACCACTACTTACTAAAAAACCCTTATTACCCAAAACAAATAAAAGGCATTGCAGTTATCATGACTAAACAACTACCACACTACCATACACCCAAAATTTCACATTCTACTCACAAAGCAACCGAACGAGTCAAGCACCCCTAGACACCAAGCACACTTAATCACCAACGCCAGCAAGCAAACAGCCAACCAGCAGCGCACAACCCAGAGCACGCCAGCGCCCCCCTTACGTAGCCAGACTCACTGTAGTCTATTCCTTAACATATTCTCCTCACGTACAGGCAGCAACACCTCCTGGCTAAGTAGGTCCAATATTTCAAAACAAAAAATAAAAACAAACCGCAACACGTCAAATCATACTTGAAAGAACACCTCAAAAAACCCAAAATAACACTTCAAAGAAAAACCTACCTAACAAAAAATTCAAAAAACCTACTCAAACTCAAAAAACGAACACAAAAAAATTCATTCTTAACCCGAACTCAATCAACTACTCAAACCAAAACACTAACTCCCTCACAAAAAAAAAACCTCCTCCTCTACCTCAAACCTAACCAACAAACTCAAAATTCAATCAACTTCAAACCTACATACTTCAACCATTACATTGGACAAAAAAACCATCCATACATATTATTGCATTTATGCGACAATATTTTAATGCCCTAATTTACAATTAAAATTACATAACATAGAAACACATAACTCTGATATTAAAAAATAAACCCGCATAAAACCAATTCCCCCCCAATTCACCGGCGAACTGCCTTATACACACCCTCCCACCTGTCCCCCCCAACGCCCCCCCCCAAGCCCCGCCCCCCTACCCCCCCCCCCCCCGTCCACCCCCCCTCCCCCCCACAAAACCCCACCTACCCCCCCCCCCGCCTACTGTCCCCACCCCCCCCCCTCCCCCCAACCCCCCCCCCACCCCTCCACCGCCACCCAACCCCCACCCCCCCCCCCCCCGATACCCCCCAACCCAACCCGCCCGACCTCCCCGCCCCCCACCCACGCACCCCCGCCCCCCCCACCACGCCCCCGCCCCCCTGGCCTCTACCCAACCCCTCCCCTCCACCCCCCCCCCCCCACATCAACACCCCCCAACCCACCCCCCGCCAGCCCTCCACCGCAAAACGCCCCTTCCTCCTCTAACCAACATCTACAACACCCCCACGCCTCCAACCCCCCACCCTCCACTCCCCACCTCCCAACCCCCCCCACCCCGCCAACACCACCACACCGCCAACCCCCCCCAACCCCCCCCCACCCCACCCCCCCCACCCCAAACCCCTCACCCACCCCCCAGCAACACAACCCCCCCCCCCCGCCACCCCCCTCCGATCACCCCCCTCCTCCCCCCCCACCCCCCCCCGCCCCCCAGCCCCCCCTCCCCAACCCCAACATCACAATACCCCTCCCCCCACCCAACCCCCCCCCCCAAACCCCACACCACATACCCCCCTCCAACTCAACCGCCCACCACTCCACACTTCACCCCCCCCCCCACCCCCAAAACCCCCACCCCCCCAACCCCCCCAACCCCCCACCAGACCCCCCCCGCCCCCCCCCCAAAACACCCCTCCACCTCACCACCCAACCCCCCACACCCCCCCAGCCAACCCCCACCCCCCAACCAACCCCCCCCCCTCCCCCCACTCCCACCCCAACCCCTCCACAGACCCCTCCCACCCCTGCCCCAATCCCCCTCCCCACACACCCCCCGCCCCACTCCCCATACCACCCGCCACTGCCCCCCCCGCCCCCCAACACCCCCCCTTACCCCCAAACCCCCACGCCCACCCAACCTCCCCCCATTGTGTCCCCCCCCACCCCCCCCCCCCCATCCCGCCCCCACCCCCCAACACCCTTCCACACACCCCACACCCCCTCCCTCCTCAACCCCCCCCCCCAACCCGCCCCCCCAACCCACCCCCACCTCCACTCACCCTCCATCAACCGCCCACCAACCCCCACACCGACCACCTAATCACCACCCATCAGCGACAAACCCGTCCCCCCCCCACCCCCCCCCCCCATTCCACCCCACCCACCAAACCCCCCACACCCAACCCCCCCCCCACCACACCCCCCCACCGACTACCATCCGCCCTCAAACATCTCCATGTGCAACACAACAGAACACATGACCATAATACCAAGCACAGAATCACACTTTGATTTGCCTCGTGTCCATCTCACGCTATGCAAAAACTCAAAGCACAAAAAAGGGGCCCTAAAACAAATTCCATTACCTGTAATTTAAAAGAACACTACCTGTTTATAAATTTTACAAGACCTCTTACTCAACGTTCACTCCTCACTATCAAAACCAAATAAATACTGATAACTGAACCATATAAATTGTATATCCTAAATGTTTACTCAACAATTTTTATCACACAAAAGTTAAACCTAACTTTGTTATTTTTTTTTAAATACACACCAGAATGAACAGCAATGCATCAACCACATGACCTGTCTTTGTAACTACTCATATTGTATTTATATTATCTGTTTACAATAATGTCTTATACTGATTTCAATCATTGCTTAGTTAATCTTAAGTAATTTTAACCCAGCCCGTATGCTATGCATTATAAGTGGCTTTGGCATCGCTCTACCTGTATTTTTTTATTGTACCTCTGTATGTATGCTAAAAATTATAATAAATACGATAAAAAAATAAATAAATAAATGCTGCAATCTCAATAAAGGTAAGTGTCATTTATTCTTCATTTAGTAGAGTAGTACATGCACAATTATAGTGCATGTACTACCTCTACTATTGAGCATGTATCCTTCTCTTTTGTGTGTAGGAAATGTAAATTTCATGTGGTAAAAAAATTTTTTTATACTTTTGGGTGTCTTGCACGGTATTTGATTTCCATTATTTCTTTGGGAAAATTCATGCGCATAACAATAAGTTCGCAAAACAATGAGCTCTTCAGAACGGATGGGGGGGGGGATAAGCGGATTAATATTGTTATGCGGGGGTCCACTGTGAGAACTATATATATTATATTATTTATTTATTTATTTATTTATTTATTTATTTTAAAAATTTGAGCACACATACAGAGGTACAAAAAATACAGATAAGAGCAGCATGAACCAAACCACTTTATAATACATAGCATTACAGGCTGGCTTAAAATTAACTTAAGATGAACTAAGCAATGATGACATTCAGTGAATAAAACTTTAAATGTAAACAAGATTACTATAAAGCAACAAGTGAGTATAAACAAAGACAGTGTCATTTGGTTGATGGCATTGTTTGTACATTCAGTAGAATGGAGTATTCTGTTAGGTAGTGTATTTAAAAAAATAACAAGTTAGATGGGTTTTAGGTTTAACATCTATGTGATATAATTGTGAGAAACAATGAATCCTCGACTAAGATAGTAACCCTTTCAGGTCCAAGGCCAAATCAGGACTCACGCACCAGTGTCCAAAATTTTCAAAAAAAATTTTTTTTATTTTTCTTAATGAAATCCGTAGAGAATCTTTTTTGTGAAGTAATAAAAACAAAAATATACGAAATTAGGTGGAAAATTGACGAAATTATGCTCCTCTGCGAATGTTTGATGTTCAGCGATATTTTACGAATCGCGATTTTTGCCGACTTTTGACTCCATTTTAGGCCAATTACATTATTCCAATCAACCAAATTCTTGAGCATTTCACTAGTATTACTTCTATTCTAGTCGATTGAGCACAAGAAAATCGCCAAACATACTGTTTCAACTACAAAATAAAGTGATCGGAAATTGTTAAATATGGCCATTTAACAAAAAGTTCTCAAAATATTCCAATTTCAAAATAGGGTCCAAATGACCAATGTAGGCATTCCTGGCACTAAACTAACAATTCCTCTGTTCATTAGTTAGTTTGAGCTTAACACATAAATTCCATTTTGATTTTTTATTCACAAAATGGAATTTTATTCACACCAAAAAATAAAGATTTACTGTATGCAATACTGTAATATTGTAATAATATCATCACCATAATTGTGAATGTATATTAACCCCACCAGCTGCGTGTATAGACGTGGTGAGGTCGTTTGTTTACTCTTGAATACGTCGGCAAAAATTTAACATTTCTGCTACTTTGAGCTCAGTTTTTTCAAAGCCAATTCCATGCTAAAACCAATCAAAAATCATCTCTATTTCTGTAATATGTCTTCCTTCTATCAAATGAACCTAAGAAATCGCAAATACAACTAACAAAACATACAAAAACACTGCAAGTTGCTGGTTTTAAATGCGAAAAATCATGATTTAATTTTTTTTCTCTCATTATACACAGTGTGCTGCAGGATCTGTTTTATGTGGTGCACACATACCACATAGATGTATTCTCTCATATCTAGGCCCAAATGTACCACTCAAAGTTTATCAGAGTGAGCTGAGCTCATGGCGTAGATCTACGGTTTGGACCCTGAACGTAAAGCCGTAGATCTACGGGACGGACCCTGAAAGGGTTAATTGGTACCTGAGTACGAATATCGTTAGTCGAGATTTTTAGTGTTAGTCGAGGCAACATGTTAGCGTTAACATGTAAATCATTAGTCGGATTTAATGTTAGACACCAGTAATCCTACCATCATATAAAACAATTACAGGCTTTCGTTTTACACTCACTTGGCAGGACAGTAGTACCTCCCTGAGTGGTTGCTGTTTACCAACCTACTATCCAAGTATCTTATTATCAAATAATATATATATATAATTATATATATATATATATATATATAATAATATATATATATAATACACATATGTATATATATATATATAAATATATATATATAATATATAAATATATATTCTATATATAAAATAATATATATATATATATATATAGATAGCATAATATATATAATATAATATATATATAAGATATATATATATATATGCACCTATCCATCCGACTTACGACCTGCTCGACATCACCACTTTGACTTACCACCAGTTTTTTATGCCAAATTTCTGGAATATAAACAACTGTTTGTGTTGTACACAGTTCTTTATCCTAGAACCGTATGGTATAGAAATACAGTACTAACAGCATAAAAAATGAAAAAAAAATGAAAAACCAAACAAAACAGTAATAAAATCATAACCCACAAAAGTGTGAATGTTATAGTCCATTATGTAAGTTCGAAATTACGTCCATTTTTGATTCATGAGCGTTTGGTCAGAACCAAGCTTGGTTGTAAATCAATTGTACCTGGCATATATATATATATATATATATAATATATAATAATATATATATATAATTATATACTATATATATATAATATATATAAATATATATATATAATATATATAAATATATATATATATGCAAAACAACCACGTCTGAAAGAATAGAGAAATTCCCCAAGTGCTTTCGTGACTACTCACATTATTAAGGAACTATGAAAGTAAAGCATCCAAGGAAGCTATATATGGGGTCTTGGCCAACACCTCACTATCAGATCCCACAAACGGTTAAACACCTGATGCGCGACGACTCAACTGGAGAAGGTCCTTTGCAAAACTCCCCCACAAACTATTCTATCTACCCAAGAAAATTTAAAAAAATTATTATTGTCCAGTGTAATTATTAAATTCTCTTCCCAAATTCTATAATTATAAATGATCTAATTTATATAAACCAAAGGAAAATCATATAATTGTCAAAACTAGATGCTTTTTATTGAAACAAGAGTCTATTATATTCCTGTCGACCATGACATGCTTGAACACTACTTTCCTCAACTTTTTGAAAATCAATTGAATGGTTTAAAATCTCTTACATGAATAAATAGAGCATTGAATCTTGTCCCATTCTAATGCAAATTTATGTTTTTTAATCTTAGTTCGAGATTTTTACCAGTTTGACTGTAATAAACTTTATCGCAAATTTTACAGGAATCTTATAGACACATCCATCAGCAATTTTGGGGGGAATTCTTTATCAAAAGTTTTTTAAACAGTATCAAGATTTTTGAATACAACTTTAATATTAAAAGTGTTAAGAGAAAGGCACATCAAACCAAGTTTACCATGGTAAGGGAGAACCAACAAATTTTTAGTTGAATAAGGCGGGTTTGTCCCCTTTTTGATTGTAAAAAGTATTCGAGCAACTTTAAAAGATTTTCAATTACATTTCTTGGGATTTAAATCATTACCTATTTCATAAATTTTGGATATTTCCGCCTCATCTATGAAACCTCAGGACTACAAATTCGTAAACTCTCAAAAACATTGATGAAAACAGAATAGTTTGACTCTATCTTGATGCGAGGAATAATAGTGGAGACGATAGGAACAGTTATTTGAAGGTTTTCTGTAAATTTAAATAGAATAATTATTTACCCTTAATAATGAAAAACCTCAAGAAAAGGCAATGAGTTTATTTTCTTCAAACTCAACAGTAAAGTTTATAGAATGGGCTAAGGCATTTAATTTCCCAAGGAAATGGTGTATGTCTACATTTTGGCATAAACAAACATAATATCATCAACATATTCTAAACCATTTAGCTCTATTAGGAGGATTGTGTTAAGCAGCCTTTGTTTCAAAATAACTCCATGTATAGGTTACTAAGAACCGTGAAAGAGGATTTCCATGCATACCAAATCTCTGAGTGGTAAAACTAACATTTAAATACAAATTTTACATCAACAAATGCAAAGATTAATAATTTAATGATAGTAGGAATTGCAATGGTAAATCCAATAGTTAACGAGTTCTCAGATACGAAACTTAAATAAATCATCAACAGGAACTTTCGTAAACAATAAGTAACATCAAAACTAACCAAGTTTAAAATCATTTTAAGTCAGACCAAGAGCTTAATTAATCAACCAAGTCTATGTGTTATTAACATTAAAGTTAAAATTTTGCCAACAATAGGGGTGCCCCCTTATTCAAAATATCACACAAGCCACTAGGATAATTTATAGGAAACTGACCCTATGGACTAAAAATTGGGTCTGACTGTATTCTCTTTGTTTTGTGTGATTTATTATGTCCATACATGTAAGGTAAAGATGGATTAGTGGAAGTAAATTTGTTTGATTTTAACATGGTTAGTTTTGATGTAGCTATTCCTTGTTTCCAAAATTCCTGTGATGATTTATTTAAGTTTCTTATCTGAAGAACTGCGTTAACTATGATTTTACCATTGCCAGTTCCTACTATTCATTAAACTATTACACTTTGCATTGTTGAAGCAAAATTTGCATTAATAATAAGTTTTACACTCAGAAGTTTGGTATGGCAATGGGATATCCTCTATAACCTGTCTAGTAACCTATACATGGAATTTTTTGAACAAGGTTGCTTAACACAATCCTCCCTAATAGATCTAAATGGTTCAGATATGTTGATGATATTTTGTGCTTATGCCCAAAAATGTAGATATACACCATTTCCTTGGAAAATTTTTTAAAAGCTTACCATTCTATAAACTTTAACTGTTATGAGTTTTGAAGAAAATAACACATTGCCTTTTCTAGATGTTTTAATTATTAAGGGAAGAAATGAATACAAATTAAAATTTACAAAAAACCCTACCAAATAACTGTTCCTATGTCCCCATTATTCCTCGCATCAAGATAGAGTCAAACTGTCTTTTCTCATCAATGTTTTTGAATAGCTTACGAAATTGTAGTCCTGAAGTTCATAGATGAGAAATATCCAAAATTTTAATGAAATAGTAATGATTTAAAACAAATACCCAGAATGTAAATGATAAATCTTTTAAAGTTGCTTAAAATACTTTTTAAATCCAAACAGGACAACCAGCCTTATTCAACTAAAAATATTTGTTCTCCCTACCAGGAAAACTTGGTTGATATGCCTTCTCTTCCTTATGTCTTTAAATTAAATTGTATTCAAATCTTGATACGGTAAAAAAACTTTTGGAAAAAGAATTCCCCAAAAATGCCAGATGATGTGTCTATAAGTGATTCCTTGAAAATTTGTGATAAAGTTTATTACGGTCAAACTGGAAAAAAAATCTCGAACTAAGATTAAAACAACATAAAAGCATTAGAACTGGACCAGATTCCAATGCTCATTTAATCAAGTAAGAGATTTTAACCATCCAATTGATTTTCCAAAAAGTGGAGAAAGTAGTGTCCAAGAAGTCCATGTCGACATGAATATAATAATCTGATTCATAAAAAGCAGTTTTGACAATAGTATTGAATATTTTCCTTTGGTTTATATAAATTCAATCCATTTATAATTAATAGAATTTGATAAGAAAGTTAATAATACACGGACAAATAATAATTTTTAAATTTTCTGGGTAGAATAGTTTTGTGGGTGAGTTTAGCAAGGACCCTCTCCATTGATCGGCGCGCATCAGGTGTTTACCGTTGTGGGATCTGATAGTGAGGTGTTGGCCAGACCCCCTATATAGCTTCCTTGGATGCTTTACTTTTCATAGTTCCTTGATAAAGTGAATAGTCACGAAAGCGATTGGAATTTCTCTATTCTTTCAGAGTGGTTGTTTTTGCTTATTCTGAATCACCTGTTTACTGTGATCTTGTTGCATATATATATATATATATATATATATATAAATAATATTAATATATCTATATATATATATAAATATAATATATATATATATATAATATATGATAAATGTAATGGAAGAGGGTAAGGTACCTAGGGATTGGCAGAGAGCATGCATAGTTCCTTTGTATAAAGGCAAAGGGAATAAAGAGAGTGCAAAAATTATAGGGGGATAAAGTCTGTTGAGTGTACCTGGTAAATGTATGGTAGAGTTATAATTGAAAGAATTAAGATAAGACGGAAATAGGATAGCAGATGAACAAGGAGGCCTTTAGGAAAAGGTAGGAGGTGTGGACCAGGTGTTTGCAGGAAACATATAAGAGAACAGTATTTAGATAAGGATAAAGAGGCTTTGTGGCATTTAGGATTTGGAAAGGCGTTGACAGGGTGATAGGGGGGCAATGTGGCGATGTTGGCAAGTGTTATGGTGTAGGAGGTAGTTACTGAAAGCAGTGAAGATTTTTATGAGGTAGTGAGCTCAAGTTAGAGTAATGTAGAAAAGAGGGAAATTTTTTCCCATAAAAGTAGGCTTAGACAAGGATTGTAATGTCACCTAGGTTTTTTTAATATATTATAGATGGGGTTGAAGAGAAGTAAAATGCGCAGGGTCTTGCAAGAGGCCGTGGAGTTAAAAGATAAAGAACTCCCACAACAAGTGGGAGTTGTCACAGCTGCTCTTTGCTGATGACACTGTGCCTTGGGAGATTCCTGAAGAGCAGTTGCAGAGATTGGTGATGATTTGGTAGGGTGTGCAAAAGAAAAAACTAAAGGTGAATACAGAAAGAGTAAGGTTAGGATAAACAAAAAGATTAGGTGATGAAAGATAGAATATCAGATTGGAGGGCGCGAGTCTGGAGAGGAGAACGTATTCAATATTTTGGAGTGCGTGTCACGGATGGTCTATGAAAGATGAGGTTGAATCATAGAATTGAATGAGGGAAAAAGAGTGAGTGGGTGCTACGTAGGAGTCTGTGGAGACAAAGAAAACTTTGTCCATTGGAGGCAAAGAGGGAATGTATGAGAGTATAGTTGTTACCAACGCTCTTATATGGGTGTGAAGCGTGGGTGATGAATGTTGCAGCGAGGAGAATGCTGGAGGCAGTGGAGATGTCATGTCCTGAGGCAAAGTGTGGTGTGAATATAATGCAGAGATTCGTAGTTTGGAGTAGGATGAGGAGGTGCGGGATTACAAAACTGATGTCCAAGGCTGAGGAAATTGTTGAGGTGGTTCGGACTGTAGAGAGAATGGAGCGAAACAGAATGACTTCAAGAGTGTATCAAGTCTGTAGTGGAAGGAAGGCGGGTAGGGGTCGGCCTAGGAAGGTTGGCGGGAGGGGGTAAAGGAGGTTTTTTGTGTGGCGAGGGCTTGGACCTTCCATGCAAGGCATGCGTGAGCGTGTTGATAGGAGGAATGGAGAACAAATGGTTTTTAATACTTGACGTGCTGTTGGAGTGTGAGCAAAGTAACATTTATGAAGGGATTCAGGGAATCCGGCAAGGGCCGGGACTTGAGTCCTGAGATGGGAAGATACAGTGCCTGCACTCTGAAGGAGGGGTGTCAATGATGCAGTTTAAAAACTGAGTGTAAAAGCATCCCATCTGGCAAGACAGTGATGGAGTGAAATGATGGTGATATTTTCCTTTTTTCGGGCCACCCTGCTTGGTGGGAATACGGCCGGTGTTGATAATAATAAAAAATATATATATATATATCTATATATACATATATAATATATAATATATATATATTATTAAATTATATATAAATATAATAATCAATAGTATATATATATATATATATACACAGGTACCATCCAACTTACGACCAAAGCTATGTTCCGACCAGCCGTCGAAAGTCTAAATGGAAGAAGTCAACCTTTGAAAAATTGCCACATACTGGGTAGGTCTAATGTCAAAAACTTCCTATATAAACAAATACCACATAATACTGTAACGTAATGTACAATCATTCTATCATTCTTTTTATCATAATTTACTTCTATTGATATATTTTAATTATTTAATTACTGTATATAATTATACATGGTAGTGAACAGTAATTGTAAATTTTTAAACATCGCATACAGTAACACCTGTTACGTTATCTTAGTTTATTGTCGACGAAATGGAATGGGAGATACACTGGTAATGTCCATCCTGGCCAGAATGTTGTATATCCTATACCTTAAATAAAGAGAAAACTCTGGAACATGTATAAACATATCCAGCTGTCTGTCTGGTGGCGGGTGGGTGGGTGGTTGGCTGGACTCATGTGGCGTGTCTCTCTCTGTATCTTCTCTCTCTCTCACACGTACACTAAGTAAAGTTACAAAACACAGTATAAAATTACCTAGATAACCAAAAATCCAGACAGTGCTATACAGTGGATCGTCTCCAGTGCCCTTAGAATTAAAAATAAATTAATAATAAATATTAATATTACAATAATACATATGTTGTCGAGGGTCCACTGTATACCACCTACCATCCGACTTAGACCTGCTCGACATACACCACTTGACTTACGACCGTGTTTTTTATGCAAATGTTCTGGGACATAAACAGTGCTAAAACAGTGGATCGTGCTCCAGTGCCCCTAAATTAATAATAATATTAATAATAAATTAGTTATTATTACAAAATAGCAATCCAAATCGTACACCAAATCCCAGACATTCCTGAGTGGGGGGGGGGGGGGGGGGGGGGGGGGGGGGGGGAACACAGTCGATGGCCTCCCACTCAAACCAACAGAAACAAGATAAACTAATCCGAAAAAAAAATCCCCCCCCAGTACCACAATACCACCATTCCGAAAACATTCTTCATTGCAATATACAGGGTCTAAAGCCAACAACAAACAACAAAATACCTTTCATCTGTGGACTGCTTGCAGAAGCAAAGGCAATGGTTCGCGGCTGTCACTGAGACCCACATAAAGGATCATCTTGGACAATGAAATATGGATCCCAGGTTACAACCTATACAGATGTGACAGAGTGAACAGGCAAAAGGGGAGGGGGGTTGGCCTGTACTTTGCAGAGTCCCGTTGTTTTGCACAGAACTGCTTAATGCCTCAAATGATGTAGTGGAAGTTTTAGCAGAAAAGGTCGAGACCAAAACCTAGTCATTGTGGTAGTCTACAAGCCTCCGGATGCAACATCCCAGCAATTCCAGGAACAGCTGTTAAAAATTGATCACTGTCTGGAAAATCTCACAGCTTCCTGCAACCCAACATCTTGCTCTGGGATTTCAACTTAAGAGCACCTAAAATGGAGAATATAGCAAATAATACTTGTTGCAGTAATAACACCAGGAGGCAGCTCTGAATGAAAACTCACACTCACACAGCCTTTTAAATCTCTGCACAAAATTCGATTTAAACCAGCAAATAATAGAGCCTACTAGACTGGAGAATACACTAGACCTCATCTTCACTAACAATGATGATCTGATAATAACGTCACCCATATCAAAACAATATACTCAGATCACAACATGAATTGATGATCGAGACATGTAGGCGTGGACCCCAGACCCGACATAATGCGACTAATCTTGAGGGAGCATTCACCCAATTCAACTTCCAATACAAAAACATAACGGGAGTGGGACAAGTAAACCAAGTCCTAACCGATATAAGCTGGGAAGATATACTAAGCAACACAGACCCCAACTATCCTAGAACACATTAACTCGGTGGCACTCAATGTAGCAAAAGGCTTATTCCTCTAAGAAAAAGAGGAATGTAAAATAGAAAGAGACCATGCGCGCCGCTTTACAGGGACGAAAAGAATAACCGAGCGGCTAAAAGAGGTCCAATATATCTGGAAATGCGTAGGAGACACAGGTCAGAGAATAGCAAGCATCGAACTTAAGCTAAAAGAATCCTTTAGGAGTCAAGAAGCCGGAAGAACTAAAAGCCATAAATGAAATCGAAAGAAACCCAAAGTATTTCTTCTCCTCTGCAAAATCAATATCGAGAACAACGTCCAGTATTGGGCCCTTACTTAAACAAGATTGGTCCTACACAGATGACAGCAAGGGAAATGAGTGAGCTACTCAAGTCCCAATAATGACCTCAGTTTTTAGCAGCCGCTAACCAGACTGAAGTCGAAGATCAAAATGAATTTTTTATGAGAGAGCCACCAAATTTGATTAACACAACCCTATCCGATGTATATCCTGACCCAAATGACTTCGAACAGGCGATAAAGACATGCCCATGGCACTCTGCCCAGGGCCCAGACTCATGAACTCTGTGTTCAACAAGAACAGCAATAAGCCCCTATCACCGGAGCCTTTTTCCATCCCTATGGCAAAGGCACTTCCTTCAGAGCCTAGAACAACAACATAACAATCTTTAACAAACAATAACAAGATCTTTAAGCAAGCAATTATGATGACCTCCTAGCATTATTAAATTCCTTACATGCCAATATGTCCATCATTACACTAACTGAAACCTGGCTAAAGCCGATACTACAGATGTCTAGCCATTCCTGGCTTACAACACAAGCCATACACAACTGTAAGGCCAGACCAACAAGGGGGTGGCACAGCCATTTCTACATCAGACCAACTAGAATGAATCACTAATACTTGCACGAAGGGTAGAACATAGGGGAATAATATAATAGCTAGATATTCAAATCCAAATACCTACAAAAACCTCTCACACAGTGATAAACATCTACACAGAAAAAAAAAAGTTCCACAATCAAACATTAGTCCAATTTAGCCAAAACCTAGGAAGTTATGATAACTGATGCAATCGCATGAACAACGATCACTTACTATCTCAGGGTGACTCAATATAAATCTCCTCAAGACCGCAGGACCCACACATGTTACTGAATTCACAAACACAATGAGTCACTGCATGTTTGCTACCAACATAACAAAACCTACAAAGTTTACAGAGAACAAGTTTTTTTCCCTACTTGACCACATCTGACCAACAACAACCATCTCCCCTTTAAAAATCAGGCATAATTACAGATAATACCACCAACCACTAAACCTACTTTCCTCATAAAACTCTTGGTAAAAAACCCCAAGGACACTACTAAAGGGTCAACCTTCAGACTTCACAATGAGGCAGCATTAATAATTCACAACAGCATTAAAAAACATTGACTTTGGAGGCACACTGGCTAGAAATCTACAGATATTGACGAATGTTTTAATAATAATAATATTTCTAAAAAAGACCCAATAACCTTTATTAACAAGCACTGCCCTACAAAAAAAAACTAAAAACAGATACAGCTAAAGACGAACAGTCCCAGGCTAACACGCCAGCCATTCTCAAATCCATAAATACAAAACACCGATATGAAAAACAAGTACAGAAATGGGTTTCTACATAACCAGAGACCAACAAAACGTTACTCGTCCAATCCTAAACCAACCTGATAAAAAGGGCAAAAAAATGTATTACGAGAACTAGATTATCCAACTTAACCCGAGGTGATATAAAAAAAGAACCCTGGAAAAAACCCTTCAGAAATACTTTGGAACAAAAAAAGATATCACCGCGACATAGCGAAATAAAATACAAAATCAGATGAACCACCAACACCCACCAAAGAAACTGCAAACAGACTCAATGATTTCTTCTTTCCTTCTCCATCTATAGGTCAAAACCTTACCAATAATACGCCAAGCTCAGATACCAACCCCCAGATACCCCCACCAAATGACTACCTCACCTCTGGCAAACTACCCACCACCCAACTACTACCCGAACACACACGTTTTCCAAGCTATAGCTTCCTCTCCGACTACTATAACCCATATGAAGGATGAACATACTCTCCCTTATTATCAACGCACTTGAAAGGGCTCCGGCGTACATCAACCAAATCTTCGTGGGCTGCGAAAACAATTGAATTTTAACGATGAAAAATTTTCAATTATCAGATATGAAACTGGGGAAAATTTTAAATCTTCATCAAGTACAAACAAATTCTGGCCACAAAATAGAGCGAAACACCAACGCAAAGCCCCTGGGATGATCATTCGGGGGATCTCCCCTTTCAAGGCCCATAACATTTTTATCAATCGCATTGCTAAAAAAAATGAAGGAGGGGATAATGAAAACCTTTCAAAACTGGGGAGGCCAAGCCCATGGACACCTTCGGCCCCATTTGTCTACTAGGCGGGAATTTTGCGCACACTAACAGCACCTTTCAGGGCAGGTGAAATTCCCGACCAGAAAATGTCAGAGAACTTTCCACGCGCGCATAAGGAGATAAAACACCTCAATACTGGGGCACTTGGGGTTCCCAAACCGTATTCCGGGAACGCAGGAGGGGAGTACAGGGATTATATAACCTGGGAAATCCTAGATACTCGTACCGAACTTGCCACGAAAATCACTCACTACGAAAGCAAAAATTTTGCAGAGATGCACCATCCCCCAATGAAAAAAGCGGGGGTTTCACTACACTTTAAGAGACCATACAATAAGTTCGGGGGGCCCGAGACTTTTAAATGCCTCCCAGACACATAAGGGGGTTTCCCAACAGCCCCGGCAGTTTTTCAAGCTGGCACTGGAAAAAGCACCTAAACTTCCCTGACACCCGGGGCTGTGGCTCGTATTTGGTTTGCATCACCAAAGCAACACCTGGTTGATCGGCTCTGACCCCCAGGAGGCCTGGTCCAGACCGGCCCGGGGGGTTGACCCCGGATCCCCTCTCCGGGTAACCCCCAGGTATGACAATATTAAAAATATTATTTTTAAACTTAACAAGATCACCACCCTCAAAAACCCCATCGTTACACAACCGGGCAATGGGTTTAGAACGTCGCTCCTGTCGGTCTCAACTATTGGATCACTACACAAGGTCCTAAATGCACAGAAGACAAAAAGAATGCAGATGTAATTATACAGATTTGAAAAAGCCTTCGACAAGGTGACCATGGCAAATTACGCCAAAATCGTGCTAAAGGAATAACAGGAAAAGTCGGTCATGACTATAATTTCCTCATAACAGAACACAGAGAGTAGCCTCAACAGAGTAAAGCCCCGGGGGCAGACGTGAAAAGTCGTCCACAGGACATACTCGCCCATCTTGTTCCCTATCCCAACCGACATGGAAAAGGATGTCAGCCACACACCGTGCTTCCTTTCGGACACCCGAATCTGCATGACAGTGTCTTCCATTGCAGACACTGCAAGGCCCCAGGCGGACATCAACCAAATCTTTCAGGGGGCTGCAGAAAAAAATATGAAGTTCAAGATGAAAATTTCAATACTAAATATGGTAAACATGAAAATTAAATCTTCATCAGAGTACAAAAAAAATTTTTTCGGCCACAAAAAAAGGGGAAAACACAACGTGAAAGACCGGGGTGACATGTCGGGATCTCACCTTAAAGGGACCTAACTTTGTATCAATCGATCTCTAAAAAAAAGACGGAGGGATAATGAGAACCTTCAAAACAGGAAGCCAAGCCATGATGACATTTTTTGGGGTCATTGTTCATCTAGGCTGGAATACGCTGCACACAACAGCCCCTTTAAAGGCAGGTGAAATTGCCGCCCTAGAAAATGTACAAGAACTTTCACGGCGCGCATACGGAGAAAAAACCCCTCAATTCTGGGAGCGTTTGGGGTTTCCCAAAACCCTGTTTCCCGGGGAATGAGAGGGAGAAAAATGTTATATACACCGGAAAATCCTAGAGGGACTTATCCAATTTGCACACAAAAATTCACTCTCTACGAAAAAAAAAGACTTGGCAGACGATGCACCATCCCCCAATAAAAAGCGGGGGTGTCATAGCACTTTTAGGCCCCATACAATAATGTAGGGGCCCGAGACTGTTCAACTGCCCCCCAGCACACAAAAAGGGGGATTACCAACAGCCCCCTGGCAGTTTTCAACCCGGCACGGACAAGCACCTAAAGTCAGTTTGATCACCGGGCTGTGGCCGTACTTGGGTTTGCATGCAGCCAGCACAACGCCTGGTTGATCAGGTCGATCCCCCGGAGGCCTGGTCACAGACCGGGCCGGGGGGGGCGTTGCCCCCCAGAACCTCTCCAGGTAAACTCCATTTATTTGTGCCCATCATTAATCCCTTAAAATATTTTTCTTTTAATGTATGTGAGAGGGGGTAAACAAGATTAAATGAATAAAGAGAGAGAGAGAAGAGAGTGGGGGAAGGTTCGTGAGCTATGTAAACAAATGTTGTTGTTGTTTTTTTTCCAGCCTGGACACGAATGGTTTTTTGTTCCTCGTCAAGTCGCCCAGAAAAAACTCATATTTTTTTAATTTACAGTTTATATGTTACATAGCATTTTTTACGCTGTATAAATACCTTACCGCCACTGTTTGTGATGTATCTATCCATAAATTCCAGCGACTTCAAATCAAGCAGGAGAAAGCTGGAGGGGCCCACATGTGAGAAAAAGGGGTCTCCGGGTCATGTGCCCCATAAAAAAAAAATCAAGGGCAGGGGCATTGGGGGAAAAGTCTTTTCCCGTTGCCTTTTCAGCAGTCTAGCGGGGTTTAAGAAATATGTGATTCCCCAGCAAATCGGGGACTTTTCCCCTTTCCCCAAGTGATGCCTAACACAGATGGAAGGTCAGTGAAGATAAATTTAAGGTTTTTGAGGAGTTTGAGACCAAAACAATGCCAGGATACAGAAGAAGGAGGAGGAGGGGAAGGAGGAGGAGGAAGAAGAGGAGGAGGAGGAAAGAAGGAGGAGAAGAAGAGGAAAAAGAAGAGGAGGGGAGGAAGAAGAGGGGGGGAAGAGGGGGAAGAAGAGGGGAGGGGAGGGGAGGAAGAAGAGGAAAGGAGGAAAAAAGGGAGGAGGGGAAGAAGAGTAGGAGGAGGAGAAGAGTAGGGGAGGAAGAGGGGAGGGGGAAGAGGGTAAGAAGAGGGGGAAGAAGAGGGGGAGGAAAAGAGGGAAGAAGAAAGGGGAGGAGGAGGAGGAGGGAGGAGGAAGAGGAGGAGGAAAAAGAGGAGGGGGAAAGAAGGGAGGAGGGGGAGGAGGAGAAAAAAAGGGGGAAAGAAAAGGAGAAAGGGGAAAAGGGAAGAAGAGGAAAGGAGGAGGAGGAGAAGGGGGGAAGAAGAAGAGGGGGGGGGAGGGGGAGGGGGAGGAAGAAGAAGAGGAGTAGGAAAAAAAGGGGGGAGGAGAAGAGGAGGAGGGGGAAGAAGGAGGGGGAAAAGAGGAAAAAGAGGAGGGGGAAGAAAGGGGAGGAGGAAAAAAAGGGGAGGAGGAGGAGGAGGAGGAAGGAAGGGGGAGGTGGAGGAAAAAGGGAGGGGGGAAAAGAAGAAAGAAAAATTAATTGTTCCTTGAACAGGGAAAACGTTCACCCATGCATGACAAGAAAAGGGGAGATAAATCTGATAAGAGCTGAGTTTAAAAGAGCGAAAAAAGGGGGGTGGGAAGGCTGCGCGATAAGAAAATATTAGATGACCATCCCCCCTCCCTTTGTTTTTGTGGTCACAAACTTTCGTCTGTCTTTTTGTCTGTTGTAAACCCCCCTTTGCCATCTAGCTCTCTGTCTCAGAGAGAGCCAAAAGACTGTGTCATCATTTTCCCTCAATCTTAAAGCAGAGTATCATTTTGTTGGATTTCTTGGTTATGTGGGCAATTTACACTATGTAACTTGTATTTATGTGTACCTGTGAGATAGAGAAGACAAACAGATAGAAAAAATAGAAGAGGGAAAAAGAAATTAATAGAATGGGGGGGAAGCAGATCCGACCCCTTTGGGTTTTGAAGGCGGTGGGGGGAGTAATGAGCTTATGTCTTTTTTGACAGCTGCCGACTCTGACCAAAAAAATTAAACCCACACCTCGCACACAGAAAGCTTTTAAAGGGGATAAAGCATTTTAAAAAGTATCTGTGACTATTATGTGTATATATTTTAAAGAAACCAAAGCAAAAGGAAGGCGGGAAATGAAGAAGGACAAGATAAAAGGGAAAGAAAAAAATTAAGGAAGGACAGTGAAAAAATTTGGGGAAAGAGTGGAAAAGGAAAGCAGGAACGAAATGAAGGAAAGGAATAAGGAAAGGAATGCGGGATGGGAATGCGGGAAAAGGGAAAAAAAGGAAAGGGAAGGGGAAAAGGAATGAAGGAAAGGAATAAAGGGAAAAGGAATGCGGGAAAAGGGAATGAATGAAAGGAATAAAAAGGAATGAAGGAAAAAAATGCGGGAAAGGGAAATAAAAGGAAGCAAAAAAGAATAAAGGGAAAAGGGAATGAAAAATGAAGAAAGGAATGAAGGGAAAAGGAATCGGGAAGTGGGAAAGGGAAAGGGAATGAGACACACGACCATTTACCTGGGATAACTACATAACACAACTGCCGGGAGTCCTGGATTTTACCTGGAGAGGTTCCTGAGGTAAACCCCCCGCGGCCCATCTGTGACCAGGCCTCCTGGTGGATCAAGACCCTGATCAACCAGGCTTTTACTGTTGGCCGCACGCAAACCAACGTACGAGCCACAGCCCGCGGTCAGGAACTGATTTTAGGTGTTGTCCAGTGCCAGCTTGAAGACTGCCAGGGGTCTGTTGGAAATCCCCCTTATGTATGCTGGGAGGCATTTAACAGCCCGGGGCCCCCTGCACTTTTGTAGGGTCTTTTAACGGCAGTGACCCCCCTGCTTTTCATTGGGGGGATTTTTGCATCCCCCTCCAAAGTCTTTTGCTTTCGTAGTGAGGATTTGTGTGCAAGTTCAGTACTATCCCTCAAAGGATTTTGGGTGTAATAATCATGTATCCTCCCGCCTGTGTTTGGGAATACAGGTTAGGAACCTCAAGTGCCCCCATAATTTCTCCGTTACGCGTCCCTGAAGTTTCTCTGTACATTTTCTGGTCAGCAATTTCACCTCTTGAAAAGGGCTGTTATTTGCGAAATATTCCACCCTACATAGAAAAGTGACCTGAAGAGGTCATCATGGGTTTGGGCATCGCTTTTTTGAAGGGTTCTCATTATCCACCCTGTCTTTTTTCTAGCAGATGCGATTGATACAATGTTATGGTCCTAAAAAAGGGAGATCCCCCAAACATGACCCTCCTAGGTCTTTGACTTTGGGTGTTTGCTCTATTTCGTGCCAAATTTGTTTTTGTACTCGATGACATTTTTTTCCTTTGCATTTGCCATATCTGAGTATTAAAATTTTCCATGTTAAACTTCATATTGTTTTCTGCAGCCCCCTGAAAGATTTGGTTAATGCCACCTGGACCTTGCGTGTCGAAGGGGAAAACTGTCTGCAGATTCGGGTGTCATCTGCAAAGGAAGACTGGTACTGGCTGAACCCTTTGTCTATGCAAAATTGGGATGGGGAAACAAGATGGAGCAAGTACTGTGCCTTGTGGAACAGAACTTTTTTACCGTAGCTGCTTGGACTTTTTCTTTGACTACTACTCTCTGTGTTTGTTAGTGAGGAAATTAAGATCCCCGACCGATTTTCCCGTTTTTCCCTTTTGCACCATTTTTTGGTATTATGCCATGGTCACATTGTCAAGGCTTTTTCAAAGTCTGTATCAGTAGACCCCCGCATACCCTTGGCCTTACATAAAGTTAAATCCCCATCCCCACATTTTATCCTAAATTTTCCTCGCAACCCCTAAAAAACCCGCTCAACGTTTCGTCCGAGACGCGTCAATGTGCGCCCTTAGCCCCCCTCACAGTTCCTCCAGTGGCTTGTTTCCAACAGCCCCCACAGTAACATCCAAACATCAATCGGAAAATTTCGTATTATTACAGTTTTTGGGATTTTATAGGGAAAATAATGCCATGGGCCCCAAGAAAACTTCTAGGCCAAAAATCGAATAAGGGTGAGAATTACTATAGAATGAAGAAAGAGATCATTTATAATATGAAAGGGAGTGCTTTTTCTGAGCTGGCGGTTTTTATAGAAACCCCAATCAAAAATTGCAAATATTTTGGGCAACAAAAAGGCAATCAAGGAAGTGTTCTTTCCAAAGGTTTAACTGTGTTTTCGAAACGTTCGCAATTTATGGAAGAGTTGAAGACTCTTTTTGGGGGGATAAAAGAAAAACGTAGCAAGATAGCATCTCTCAAAGGGCATAAGTGAAAAGGGAAGGAAATTGCATAGGATTTTAATTAAAAAAACGCAAAGTGACGATGTGAGTGAATTTAAAAGGGCCCGCAAAGGTTGTTTGAGAGATTTAAGAAGCATAGTGGCTACATAGTGTGTGGCAGGTGGGGTGCCATTTTGGACCACAAAGCAGCTGAAAAATATGTGCAGGAAATTTAAGGAGTACATAGCAGTGAAGGACTGAAACCTGAACAAGTGTTAAAGGATAAAACGGCCCGTTTTGGAAGAAAAACCAAGCAGGCCCACATTTCCCAGGAGGAAAAAAGGGACTCCCCGGACAAAAGCCAGAAAGACAGGCTTTCTCTGTTTTAATTTGGGTTAAAACATGGGGATTGCAAAATGAAGCCTTTTTTTGTATCACTCTGAAATCCCAGACCGTTCAGGGAAAAAATGTCCCCAAGGCTAATTTGTGGTGCTCTGGGGGGCAAACAGTAAGGGGGGGCACGGGACTTTTTCTTGCTGGTTTCACCATGCATTTTCCCCCCAAGTGAAAGATTACCTAACTGAAAAAAAATTAGAACTTAAATGCCTTCTGGTGTTTGACAATGCCCCCGGGGCATCCCACAGAGTGGCGAGCGACTTTATGGGGGAAATTTTAAATTTATTAAGGTGAAGTTTTTTGCCCCCTAAACCCCCTCCTCTCCTGCAGCCCAGGACAGCGGTTTCTGCAAAAATCACAAAAATTACACAAAAACCGTTGAAAGGCCTTTTTTTGTGACCTCAAAACTCAACTGACTTTAAGAGACTTTGGGGAAAATCACTTTTAAAATCCCAAATTTTGTAAAAACCCTTTTAGGTAAGGTTGGGGGGAATTGACTAAGAGGACCTTGAACCTGTTGGAAAAAACTGTGGGCCCGAATGGTAGACAAAAAGGGGTTTTTTAAGGTTTTAGGGTAACCCGAGGGAGTATCCAGTTGGGAAACCATTATGGCTTTTGGGGAAACCTGGGGGTTTGGGGGTTAGTGGGGTGATGGAAGAGTGGTGGGGAGGACAATGAAGAACTAACCACTATGAGCCTAGATCAACTTTAACAGCAAGAGGCCAACCGAGGGAAAATGGTTTAGAGGGGGGAGAGAGAAATTGAAGAAATTTCCTATACAAAGATTAAAGGAAATCTGTGCAAAAGTGGGGAAAGTGCAAACCCTTTTTGGATGAAAATCACCCCACACAGCTATTTTTTTCAAAACCGGCGGTGACATTACACGAAATGTTTGAAACACTTTAGGGGAAATCATAAAGGAAAGAGAGGTACAGGCCTATGGGGCAGAAGTTGTGCTACGAAAATCCCGTGACTTTTTAAGCTGGTCCTTTGTGCATTAAAAGAAAAAAGGGAAGTAACCCCCAAAAAAACTTGACACCCCAAGTCTAATGGAAGGGGGTTCCCCCTAAACACTAACACACTCTCCTCCCCCTCCATCCCCTCTCAACCAAACTTCAAAAAAAGTAAGTGTATGTAATTGTGCATGCCTTTTTTTGTTTGTGTATTAAAATTAAATTTCTGTGGTAAAAAAGTTTTTTTTTATACTTTGGGGTGTCTTTCACGGTTTAATTTTTATTTTCCATTTTTTCTTATGGGGAAAATTCATTCGCTAACGATAATTTCGCATAACAATGAGCTCTCTTCACGGATTAAAATTGCTTGCGGGGGTCCACTGTATATTACACTGCTTCTTTTTGTCTTCAGTGCATTAGGACCTGTCGTGTGATCCCAAAAGTTTAGACAACGGAGCGACCTGTTTTAAAACCCAAAGTTGCCCCGGGTTGTGTAAAATTTATGGGTTTCTAAATTTGTGGTGATCTTGCTTTTTTAGGACCCTTTTTAAAAAATTTTTTTTGAATGGGATGAAGGCACGTCTGTATTTTTTTTGCTGTTTTTACTGCCCCCTTTTTGGGTGGTGCTAGTCTGTTGTTTTTGTAACTGCGACGACCCCCGTGTCCTGATCCCTCCCTAGGATGGAAAGGCTCGTGATAGGGGGTTCTTTCATTCTTGAGAATACGGGTTCCCTGAGTCTGGCCCGAGGGAGAGTGCATGGGCATTCATTTTTCGCCTGTTCGAATCATTTGGCATCAGGATAACCAGATAGGGTTGTGTTAACCAAATTCTGTGGCTCTCTCATAAAAAAAATTCTTTTGTCTTTGACTCGTCGGGAGCGGCTTGCTAAAAAATGAGTCATTTTGGGACTCGGTAGCTCCCATTTCCTGCTTTCATCTTTGTAGGGCCCCATCTGTTTTTGTAGGGGGCCCCAAAAGGACGTTTTCTCGACTTTTTTTGGCAAGGAGAAAAAATACTTTTGGTTTCTTTTTTAATTTTTAATTTTTGGCTTTTAGTTTTTCCCCCCCCATTCCTACCCTATAAGATTCCTTTGCTTAAGTTCGATGCTTGCTATTTCTTGACCGTGTCTCCCATGCCTTTCAGATTATTCCTCTTTTAGCCCCTCTGTTTTCTTTTCCGTCCCCCCTGTAAAGGGAGCGCCTGCCTTTCCTTTTTTCATTTACTCCTCCTTTTTTTTAGAGGAATAAGCCCTTTTGCATAATCGACAAACCCCCGAGTTAATCGTTCTAGGCTAAGTTGGGGTCGTTTGCTAGTAATCTTCCACTTATATCGTTAGGACTTTGGGTTTTCTTTGGGCCCACTTTTTGTTTTTTTTTTATTGAAATTTATTGGGGAAGCTCCCCGTGACTAATCCATTATCTCGGTCTGGGGGCCCGCGCATACATGCTGAACCCAATTATGTTGTGATTGCTAAAATTTTTAAGAAAAGCTCAACGGGTGTTTTTTCTTTGTACATAAAAAAAAAGTCCACAAAATGCACCACACTGGTTTATTGGAGGAGTGTAAAACCCACTGTGTATGACACCCTGTTTTATGTGTGATAGTGTAAAAAACCCCGTGTATGACACCTGTTTTATGTGGAGGGGTGTAAAACCCAATGTGAGACACCATGTTTTTGTGTGAAGTGTAAAAAACCATTGTGTATGACACCATGTTTTTGTGTGAGAGTGTAAAACCCCACTGTGTACGACCCCCAAAAGTTTTAAAGTGTGAGGGGTGTAAAACCCTTTTGTATGACCCATGTTTTATGTGTGGGATGTAAAACACCACTGGTTTTTGACACCATGTTTTTGTGTGAAGTGTAAAACACCCCTGTTATGACCCATGTTTTATTGGGATGTAAAACCCCTGTGTATGAACCAGTTTTAGTGTGGAAAAGGGAAAAAACCCCTTGTGTATACACCATGTTTATGGTGAGGTGTAAAAACCCACTGTGTATAACCTTTTTTATGTTGGAAATGTAAAAACACCATGTGTATGACACAAGTTTCACGAGTTTCCCCAAGCTGTAAATTCTAGGAATATGCCTGATGTTATTGGTATTATTTATAGAACAATAGTAAAAAACAATTTTTTCATTGTTTGTTTTTGAAACAAGTTTTTGTAAACAAATACTGTATTAGTTGTGTGCTTATTGTTTTTATACGGGTGTATTATGTACATTGCACCTTACTTTGGTCTCACAGGCCAATAAGTAGTGAAAAAATAAAATAGTAACAAAAAACAAACCCTTTAAAAACAAATAAACTAAAGTTTACCGGGTGAGGGCAGTCGCCGCTGTTGCTGTACCGGGGTCATTTTCCAAAATTCAGCCTTTATATCTCGGAAGTACTGAGGCAAAAATTTTTTTGGGGGGGACTAAAACACCCGAAAAATAATCTAACATTTCATAAAAAAAAAAATTTTTTTTTTTGAATATTTTTGCGACATGGGGAAAAAAAAGTTCAGAAAGGGACCTGTGACAGTCAAAAGGGGTTAAAGTATCATAGTAAAAATTTTTAACAATTTTTAAAGTTTGTTTTCTGTTGGTTATACCTCCTTAATCCTACTTCATTCATATGTTTAAAAAACTTTGATCCTGATATCAAATTTTTCCTGTAAATGATTTTACATGACCCTAACAGTTTGTAGGGGAAAAAACAAGAAGTGTAAAGGGACCGGGGGAGTGATAAACATAAAGAGGATCTCGCCTTCAATGACCCCCAACAATGTATCTATTTAATCCGAAAGGGAAAAATAAATAGGACAGAAAATTTAAAAAATTTCCCAAAACTTGGGACCCCCAAGCCCATGATACTTTTCCCAAACGCTTTGTTTTTAGGTAAAATACTGTGTACTTAAAAAACCCCATTTAAAGGCTGGAGACATTGCGGGACCTGAAAAGTTTACAAAAAACCCTTTCGGGGCCCACACATAAGTAAGATAAAGTACCTAAATTATGGGAAGGGTTTTGAAGGTCCTTGCCCTGTTTTCCCTTTGGAAAAGCAGGCAAGAGAGACAAAATGATAATATACACTTAAAAAGGGTTTCCTAGTAAAAGAGTGGTCCCAAACCCTACCCCCGAAAAACCCTTTCCCTATGAAAGCAAAGATTTCAGAGAGAGAGGGCACATTCCCCTGATGAAAAGCGGGGTCCCACGAGTCCCAACTGAGAGACAACAGGGATAATTTGTTAGGACCCAAGATGTTCCCCAGCCCCCCCAGCTTAAAAAGGGGGGTGGCAAAACGGCCCCTTGGCGGGTTTCAAAAAAAAACTTTGGGACAGGCACGAAAAAGGTCAGTACCTGAAAATACCGGGCTCCCGTTTTGGGTTCCGCCCCAGTTTGCGTGCACCCAGAGTAACAAAAAAGATTGATAAAACCCGATCCAACATGGGGCCTGGTCTTAGCCAAGCTGCGGGGGGCTTTGGGAAACCCCCTAAAACCCCCCTTCCCAGGTAATTCCAGGTATTACTTTTGTAATCAAGCTAAGTCACTACTCAGTGACTTTTTCCCAAAAAAATATGATATCTAATTTGCTTTTAGGTCCCCAGTGAATACTAGAAAGGTTTGCCCTTCTAGTTTCAGCCTGTTATGGGTTTTTTTTAACAGTAATCAGTACCCTGGTCCAATTTTTCCTTAGAATTTAAAGAAAGTTTCAATAGTGTTTTTCAGGTTAAAAATGATAGGCGGGTTTAACTAAAGAAATTAATTTTTAAGAAGTTTATTAATAAAGAAAAAAATTTGTCTAGGTGGGCCCAATATCAAAAAATTTTTTTTTTTTTAAAAAATAAATATAGGATATAAGTTCCTACACTTTTTCATATACAGTTTGTGTACTGAAGGCACATATATTTTTGGTTTTTTTAAGGGGTCCCGTTCGGGGGCATTGTCGGCATTCAAAAATTTTTAATACTAATATATACAAAGGTAAGTGTGTAAGGGGCTCTAAGTAGTTCACTTTTTTTCCAAGACTCGACTCAAATTTCCCACTGACGGACAAAAAGGGTACTCACAAAAAACGAACTTTTTTGGGCCCAAAACCTGGAATCAAAAACAGCTTGTTTAAACAGTAAAAAGATTGATTTGCTGAACAACAAAATAACAAGCACCCAGCAATGAGAATCAGGAAAAAGGAGAAAACTTTATGACCTAAGGGGGGGCCATCTGCAGATCCCCCACAAAAGTTAAAAACCCCCATACTATTTTGAATTAAGTTAAACCCATGGGGAAAACCCCCAACTGTGACATTTACAGTTTCCCAGTACAAATTAGGTCAAAAAGTTACAGCTCGGACCGATTTTTTTCGGGAAGGGCAGGGGGAAACACAACCTCGGAAAAAAGCAAAAAATTCCCTAAGTCTTGGTTTTATGCTCTTTTGAATAGATTTAAAACAGAACAAACAAAAAGGGGATTTGATAGAGATGAATTTTCCAAAAAGGGGCCCACCCAAGGGAGGCTAAAGAGGGAGTTTTTTTTGAACCAGCCCCCCAACCAAAGAGAGAGAGGGGGTTTCCCAGGGCAAGGCGTCTCCTCACCCGGGTAAAGTGTGTTTCACCCCCCCCCTTGGTCATGTGACTCTTTGGGATTTGGTGTTCCCCGAAAATAAAAAGAACCCCGAGAGAGAAACAAGGGAGGCGGGTTTTTAAAGGAAAGTTTGCCAATGCAGAAAGCTACTCAACAAAAAAAAAATGTTTGGTCATAATAGTGAGATGGGACAGGAGATGGGTAAAAAATTATGCCCCCAAACAGAAAAACCCCAGTCGCACAAAAGGTTGCTTTTAGTGTTTTTCACGGGATTACTTCTGTGATAACTCTGTTTTTTAAATTTACAACAAATTCGTATCCCCAAATCAAACTCTTTGCCATGAAAATTTCTTAATTTTCAGTGTTATTTTATTATTTAAAAAAAGGAAAGGAAAAAAGATGTATGTAGGGATATACATATATATTATATTTTTTTTTTATTTTATATTATATATATATATATTTATTTATATATATATATTTTTTTTAATATTTATATATATTTTTACGGGGGGCCCCCCCGTTTAAAAGATCCCCTTCCAAATGGGGAACCAAATTATTTAAGTGTTTTTATGTAAGTGCGTTTGTACGTGTATTTTTGGGGGTCTGAAATGGACTAATCTACTTCAAAAATTTCCTTTTATGGGAAAAAATTGGGTCAGTACTGGCCCTGAACATATACTGGAATAAAAAAAGTTCTTTAAACCGGGGGGTCCATGTATATATATATATATATATATATTATATATATATATATATAATAAATAATATATTTTATATATATTCTATATATTTTATGGGGCAGATTTTGAAAAAAAAAAATTTTTTGGAAAGGTTAGGAGGTGGGGTTTATGAAGCAGGGGAAGATTTTTTACGAGGATATTTTGAGGCTCAAGTTAGAGTATGTAGGAAAGGGGAATTTTTTCCCCAGAAAAGGGTAAGCCTTAGACAAGGATGGTGATGTCACCGGGGTTTTTTTAATTTATTTATAGATGGGGTTGAAAAGAGAAGTAAATGCGAGGGTTTTGGCAAGAGGCTTGGATTTAAAAGATAAAATCACAAAACAAAAGGGGGAGTTGTCACAGCTGTTTTTTGTGATGACACGTGCTCTTGGGAGATTTTTTGAAGAAAAGTTGCAGAGATTGGTGGATAAATTTTGGTAGGGGGTGAAAAAGAAAAAAATTTTTAAAAGGGGGAAATTTCGGGAAAAAGGTAAGGTTATGAGGATAACAAAAAGTTTGGGTGATGAAAGATTGATATCAGATTGGAGGGAGGAGTATGGAGGAGGTGAAACTTATTAGATATTTGGGAGTGGAGTGTTGAAAAGGGGAAAGGGGTTTCTAGGGAAAGATGAGGTGAATCATAAAATTGATGAGGGAAAAAGAGTGAGTGGTCCCATTGGGGAGTCTGGGGGAGACAAAGAATTTTTGCCCTTTGGAAAAAAAGAGGGGAATGTAGGGAGAGTATAGTTTTTCCCAACGTTTTTAGGTTGTAAAGCGGGGTGTTGAATTTTTGAAACGGGGGAAAAGGCTGGAGGAAAGTGGAGATGTCATGTTTTGAGGGAAAATTGTGTGGGTGTGAAATAAAAAATGCGGGAAAATTCGTTAGTTTGGAAAGGTTAGGAGGAGGTGGGGGGTTTTACCAAAACTTTGCCCGGGAGGGCTGGGGAAGGGGTTTTGTTGGGGGGGGTTCGGACATGTGGGAGAGAAAGAGCGAAACAGAATGATTTCAAGAGTTTTATCAGTCTGTAGTGGAAGGGGAAGGCGGGGGTGGGTGGGCCCTAGGAAGGGTTGGAGGGGGGGGGTAAAGGGGGGTTTTTTTGTGCGAGGGGCTTGGCCCTTTTTTTTGCAGGCATGCGTGAGCGTGTTTGATAGGAGTGAATGGGGGAAACATATGGTTTTTAATATTGGTGCTGTTGGAGTGTGAGAAAAGGTAAAAAATTTATGAGGGGTTCAGGGAAACCGGCAGGTGGGCTTGGGGTCCTGGAGATGGGAAGTACAGTGCCCGCACTCTGGGAAGGGGGGTGTTTTGTTGCAGTTTAAAAATTGTTTGTGTTTAAAGGGACCCTTTGGAAGACAGTGATGGAAATGGAATGATGGGTTTAAGGGTTTTTTTTTTCGGGCCCCCTGCCTGGTGGGAAAACGGCCAGTGTGATAATAAAAAAAAAAAATATATATATTTATATACATTTACATATATATACAGTGGAACCCCCCGGGTTTAAGGGTTTTTAAACCGGCAAGAGGGGTCACGTTATGCCCAAAAAATGTTAAAAAGCGAATGAATTTTTCCCCTAAGAAATAATTTGGGAAAAAAAATTAATCCGTGCAAGGGCGCCCAAAAATATGAAAAAAAAAAATTTTTTTTTACCCCATGAAATGTTAATTTTAATTTCACACAAAATGAAAAGGGGGTGCACAATTAAATGACACTTTTCTTTTTTTGAAGTTTGGTGATGATTTAAAGGGATGGGAGGAGGGGGGGGAGAGTGTGTTAGTGTTTAGAAGGGGAATCCCCCCCTTTCCCTTAGGACTTTAGGTAGTAAGTTTCCCTTTTTTGGGGGGTTTTTCCCCTTTTTCTTTTAATGCACTAGGGCCCGGGTTCGAGTAAATGGACTTCTTTTTGGGGGGAAAAAAATATCTGTCCCTAGTGGCCCGTACCTCTGTTTCCCTTTTTGATTGCCCCAAAAGGGGTTTTAAACATTGTCGGTAAAAAATCCCAGCCGGCTTGCAATAGTGTGTGAGGGGGTATTTTAAACCATGAAGGTTTGGGAAATTAAGGGCCCCTTTGGGACAGATTTCCTTAATTTTGAAGTAGGCAACTTTTTCAAATTTTTCTTTCCCCCCCTCCGAAGCAAAAATTTCCCCAGGTGTGGCCTTTTGCGTTGAAATTGATCTAGCCCGCTTTATTTAGTGGTTAGTTCTTCATTGTCCACCTCCACCAAATCTTCCACTCCCCCCAATAAACCCCCAACCCCCAAGGGGCTTTCCCAAAGCACAATGGGATTTTTTTAAATGGCACAGGTTTTTCAGGGTTGCCCCAAACCCCTTTAAAAACCCTTTTTTTTCTTTAACCCTTCTGGCCCCCCAAATTTTTCCCGCCCAAAGTTCAAGGTCCTCTTTGTCACTTTCCCCCCAAGCCCTTTCCTATAAGGTTTACACAATTGAGGATATTTAAAATGTCTCCCCCCCAAAACTTTTTTAGGTCAGTTTTTTGTTTCTTTAGGTTTATTACAAAGCACCTTTCAAACGGCTTTTGTGTACAGTTTTTTGAAGGGTTTGGGAAAAAACCTGTGGTCCATGGGCTGCAGGAGAGGGAGTGGTTTTAGAGGGAAAAACTTACCTTAATGAAGCTCATGTCCCCCTAAAAATCGCTCTTTCCCCGGGTGTAGGTGCAGGGGCATTGTCTAACACCCGGAGGCACTTAAATTTTAATTTCTTTTCGTTAGGTTAAAAATTTTTTACATTGGGGGCAAATTCCCTGGGGTAACCAGTTTTTAGAAAAATTCCTAGTGAACCCCTTTCCTTTTCGTTTGCCCCCCACAGCAACAACCAAAAATTTTCCTTGGGCATTTTTTGCCTGAACGCTCGGGGGGTTTCAGAGTGATCCCCTATAAAGGCCCTTTACTTTTCAATCACCAGTAGCATTTGGCCCCATCAACAAAGTAAGCCTGTCTTTCTAGGTTATGTCCTGGGAGTGCCTTTTCCTCCCGAGTAATGTAGGTCCTGCTTGGATTTTTTCCAGAAAAGGCCCGTTTAACACAATTAAAAAACTTGTTAGGTTTTCAGTCCTTCGTTTTTTATGGGCTCTTGGGAATTTCCCGCACATATTTTTCAGCCCCTTTGTGGTCCCAAAAAGGGGGCCCCCATTTCCCTTTTCACACTATGGATGCCCCTACGCTTCTTAAAAACTCTCAAAAAAACTTTGCTGGCCTTAAATTCCTCACATCTTTAAATTGTTCCGGGGATTTTTTTAATTAAATGGGCATGCAACTTCCTAGCCTTTTCACATATGATGCTTGAGAGCGCTATCTCCTGCTATCTGTTTATCATTTATCCACACCCCCAAAAAGAGTCTCTAAAAATCTTCCATCAAATTTGGGTCTTTGTTTCGGGGGAAAAAAAAGTTTTTAAACCTTTTTGGGAAGAACGCTTCCTTGTTTTTCTTTTGGTGGGCCCCCAATAGTAGCGATGGTTTTTATTTTGGGGGGTTTTTTGTACGCTTGACTAGGTTTGGCCCATAGCACTCCCTTTTTTATACTTATCAATTTTTTCTTTCTTTTATCTCTATAGTAATTCTTAAACCCTTTTAGGTGTTTGGGTTGGGACTAGAAGCTTTCTTGGGGCCCATGGTCACTTATTTTCCAAAAAAACAGCACCCAAAATTTCTGTAAAATACGAAATATTTTCCCGGGGTAGGGTTGGGTTTTTACCCCGGAGATGGCTGGTAAACAATGGGAAGGGGGCGGCCATGTGAGGCTTTGGGTGAGGGCAATTGGCGGTTTTCGGACGAAATCGGTTTTGCGGGTTTTTTTAAAACCGGGATGCGGGGCAAAAAAATTTTTCGATAAAAGTAATCGTTATGCGGAAAAATCGCCCTTTTCGATGCCATCGTTAGCGGGGGCCACTTTTAAAATATTATATATATATTTTATGGGATCCCTCGCTTTTCGGAGTTTTTCGGCAAACGTTTAAATTTTGCCCAAATTTTTTGGGGTATTTTGTTAAACCCGGACTCGCTTTTTTATAGGTTGCTAGCGAAAAACTAGTTCGTCCGGGACGCGTACGCATGGTGTGAGCCGGGGGGGTTTTCCTTACACAGCCAGTTGGCATTGTTTACCAGTGAGTGAAGGTTTCCCCCAAAATGTCCTACAAAATATTTCATAATATTCCACTCATTTTTTTTTTTCTTGCAAGTACTAAATAAAATTTCCAGGGGTCCAAAGAATCTCCTTTTGTGCCCCAAATTTTGGTTTAAAAAAGGTGAAAAATTTATGTTCAGTGACAAAAGGTTTTTGGGGCCTTTTAGGGAAAAATGTTTAAAAAAAGACACCAGAAAAAAGAGTTCTCTCCACAGTTATTTTTGGGAGACCGGGGTAGATTTACTCTCAAGGGGGTCCTTGTGGCTTTAAAAAACAGAGAAGGGGAAGCAAACCCCCGAGAAGCAATTGGTACCTGAGGTGTTGCGGAAGGGGATTTCCCTTTCAAACTGTAAAAATCAATCTCTTTCTTCCTCCAGTTCCGGATACCCTAAGAAAACTCCAATAAAAGGGAGGGGTTATGCTGTAAATTTTTTTATTCATCACTTCCCCTTGTATTGTTTATGTCTACATTACATTTCAGAAAAAATTTTTTTTGTTTTAAACTTCGGGGTGTCGGGAACGGATTAATTGTATTTAATTATTTTTATGGGGAAAATTATTCGCAATCGTAAATTTCTTTATGTAGCTCCTCCAGGAACGGATTTTTTTCGAAAAACGAGGGCCACTGTGTGTGTATGTATAATAAAAATTTTAATAAAAATATTATATATATTTATTATATATATATATATATATAAAATATATAAATATTATTTATATTTAATATATATATATATATATAAATATATATTTTATATATGTATATATATATATACAGAAGCCCCCTTTATGCAGGTTGGGTTTCCCGGGCTCCCCGCCGTAAAAGCGGAAAAACCCCCGTAAAGGGGAAAACCCCCTTTTTTTCTACTTTAAAAGCATAAAAACCCTAGATAGAAGTTTACACTAACATTTTTAAGTTAAATAGAACAGGCATCAAAAAACAAAAAAAAAATACAATACCACATAGTGCACTCTTTATTACCTTAAAATATTTTGTCTTAACTGGGGTGAGACAAGTAGTATTTTTGTAAGAATCAAGTGTGGTATTTAGGGGTCAGCTGGGTCCTTCCGGGCCCACCCCCCCCACATCTTTCTATGATATTTAACATCCCAGACGATAAAATGTTTATCATTCATTTATTTTCCCTTAAAAATATGGGGTGAGATGAGTAGTATTTTTTGAAAAAAAAATAAAGTGGGTATGTAGGGTAGTACCCGGGCTACCTCCCGGCAACCCCGCACCAATAATTCTATGTATTTAAGCTCCAGAGCGATAAAAGTTTTTTAAAGTTCACTCATTACTTACCTTAAAATATTTTATTTTAAATGTAGGGTCAGGAGTAAGTAAAGGGAGATAAAAAAAAAAAATGAAGGGGAAAAGAATGAGTGCAGAGAGAGGACGGGCAGAGTTTGAAAACCAAAACCAGGCAAAGGTAAGTTTTGTAACAAGTGTACACGTCGGTTTTTACAATTACTTGTGTACAGGTTGTCTCTACATGTGGTAGAATAAATAAAAAAAACACCCCCATTTCATGTAACATTTTTTGGGAAAAAAATGAGCTTGAGGAAGGCAATGGAAATAAGTCACTCTGATTTTTTTTGGGGTTACCTGGTTCTTACACATTGTTATGATGTAATCTATGTAACTGTATTTGTGTTTACCTGAATAAACTTACTACATACGAAAGAAATAATTTCCGTTCCCCCCCCATAACACATTTTTTCTCTTATGTTAGATTAGGAAAATGTTTTTCTTGGCACACTTAACAAGTTATCTGGCTACGACATCTCTATTTATTTTTTTTTCTATTGTAGGGTGTATTTATCACTTTTTATGTTATGTATCGTGTTTATTTTAAAATTTTTGAAAAAAATTTTTCATGGTGGATTAAAAAAATGTTTTTTAAACGTAATATACAACATTTAATTAGACTCGTTGGTATTGTTTTTATTATTATTATCATTTTAATATGGGGGCATTGGCAAACCGTTGCTACCACATCTCACATTTATGTTTATTTTTTCTACTGGGGGTGTATTTTTCTTTTTTATATGTTATGCTCTGTTTATTATATAATTTTAAAAAAAAAAATCATAGGGGTTAATGAATTGTTAAATCGTAATTCGACATTTAAATGATCGGATTATTATTTCATACTAATATGACGTTGGAGAAAAAAAACACTTTCCAAATTTTTAATTGTACCCGTGCCAGCACAGTATTAATTTATTTAGGGAAGGTTACTAAGTAAATTATCAGGATACTAAAAATGAAATAACTTTTAAAAAATTTGAAAATTTTTTGGGGTTTTCCCGACAAAAATGGAGGAAATTAGTGTTATGGCTCACGGAGAATGTAAACAAAAAAGGGGGGGGCACGGGGGGGGGACCGTATTGAAAGTCGGTGGGGGGAGCCGTTTTTTGGAAAGGGTTTTGGTCTTTTGAAAAGAGTTTGCAGAACGGTAAAAAATGAAACGCCGTAAAGGGGGCCCTTTTTTATATTTTTATTATTTTTATATTATTTAAATATATTTTTTTTTATATATATATAATTTTCATGCTGAAAATGTTTAAAATGGTCAATTAGCAAGAAAAACATTTAAAATAAGTTTTTTCTAAAAAATTTTTTCTTATACGTTTAAAGATATATTTTTTTTAATTTTTTGTTAATGTAAAAATTTTTAGTTTTTTCCCGCAAAAGAATCTTAGGGAAAAATTACCCAAAATTTTTTATTTCAAGAAACAAATTTTTTTTTAGCCTACCCCAAATTTAAATTTTTTAAAAATTTTTTTCAGTTAAATTTTTAAAACTAAAAAAAACACGGTGAAAAATATTTTTTTTTTTTTAAAGGGTTTTGAAAGATTTTGGCGTAATCGCTTGTCCCATTTGGCAAGAGGGGGCATTGCTATTTAAACCAAGATCGCCCAAATTGTGCCTATTTTGGCATGACATTTATTATTTATATATTTTATTTTATATATATATATATATATATAATATTTATATTTATTTATATATATATTTTATATTTTATATAATTTTTAAAATATACAGAAGGCCCCCCCTTTACGGCGTTTCACTTTACGGCGTTTCCCCTAATACAAATCATTTTCAAATTTTGACCAAAACTCGCTATACGGGTTCCCCCCCCCTGACTTTTTTAATACGGTCACTGCGCCCCACCCCCTTTTTTGGGTTTTCATTCTTCTTTAGGCCCCGTTTAAACCTAAGGGCTCCCATTTTGTTTTGGGAAAATCCAAAATTTCAAATGTTTTTAAAAGTTTTTTCTTTTTTTATATATACTTGATAATTATAAAATTTGTATTTCCTGTAATTAAATAAACTTAATACGGGGCTGGAAGGGAGGTACACATTAAAAAACAGTAAAAGGGTCTTATGTCTCCCGAAGTCAAAATTTTGTTAAAAGATTTAAAAAATAATCATCGGTTTATTTTTAAAAATTGTATTTAGTTTAAAAACACATTTTCATTAATCCTTTTATGATTTTTTTTCAAAATTTTATAATAAACCCCGATAAATAACATAAAAAAAGTTGTTTAAAAAAAACCCCACAATAGAATAAATATGGATGGGGTAGCGGAAAGACTTGGGAAAAAGTGGCCAAAATTAGAAAAAGGGTTTAAAAAATAATTTAATTTTTAATCACCGAGTTCATTAAATGTTGTATTTATTACGTTAAAATGCACAAATTTTTTTTAATCCATCCCTGATATTTTTTTTAAAAAATTTTATAAATTTAAAAACCCATACAAAAATAATAAAAAAGGGTGATAAAATACAACCCCCAATAGAATAAATAAACATAAATATGAGTGGTTTGTAGCCAGTTTAAATTTTTCCCCAAATGTTTGGGGCCCAAAAATTAAATTTTTTCTAAACTAAATAAGAGAAAATGTTTTTACTGGGGGTAAATGTAGGAAAAATTTTTCCTTTTTGTATGTATGTAAAGTAAATTTATTCAGGTATACAAAAAATACAGTTACATAGTTATCATACTTTAAAAACATATGTTTTAGAGGAAAATAAGGTTTAAACCCAAAAAAATCAGGTGACTTTTTCCATTGCCTTCCAAATCGACCCTCATTTCTTCTCAAAAAGTGTTTAAAGAGAATGGGGGTGTTCTTTTTTATTTTTTTTCTACCGTATCAATGTAGAGAACCTGTACACAATGTAAAAATTGTACCCCAACCAAAACGGGTACACTTCGTTTACAAAATTACCTTCGCCCTGGTTTGTTTACAAAACTCTGGCCGTCCTCTCTCATGCCCCTCATTTTTTTCTCTCTTATTTATTTTTTTTTATCTCATTTACTTTTCCTTTACCTACATTTAAAACTACAAATATTTTAAGGTAAGTAAAGAGTGAACTGTTTATTTTGGTCTCCCTCAAACATTCAAGTTTTCAGCTTTTTGGGGTTTACACATTCGCGAATTTCCCAAAACCCCCAAAATTTCCAGCCACCCAAATTTCCCCGCCGCCCAAAACATATTCAAGTTTCCCCCACCTGCGAGCCCTACTACCCCCCCAATGACCCCCCCAACTGGCAGCCAAACCTCCACCACTCAGTGTGGTGAATGTTTTTTTTTGTTTTATTATTTTCTATTTTAAAAAAAAAGTATAAATAATTTTAAAAAACCCCTTCATGACTGCATATTGGGAAAGGCATTTGGGAAAAGGTATTGGGTTTGGGGGACATCATTTTTGTTTTCTTTAAAAAAGCAAAAAATTTTAAAAAAATTTCTGCTTCTGCTTAAAAATAACAAAAATAACAATTTAAATTTTAAAAATAATAATAATAAAAATAAAAATAATAAAATTTAAAAATAATAATAAATAATAATAATAATAATAATAATAATTCAAAATAATTGAAGGGAAAGGAAATTTGTACCCAAAAATACGACGGAAATGGTTGAAAAAAATGTCGTGTGGCTTTGTTTTTGCTGGAAATGGGGCATTAGTCCCCTGCTTTCCAAAATTTTTACCCTTTAAATTTATTGTGTTTGGTTTCTTGTAGATTGAGTGCGGGTGGAAATGGTTAGGCAGTGGTAGGGGCAGTGGTAGAGGGCCCCGGATGAGGCAAATGATAGAGGCGTGGTAGAGGCAGTTTATAGGGGGGCAGTGCTAGAGGGAGGGTTTGAGGCGATAGAGGCGTGGGGAGAGGCAGTGGGTAGAGGCAGTGAAGAGGCCCCAGGTAGAGGCAGTGAAAGAGGGGAGTGGGAGAGGCGTGGTAGGGCAGTGGTTTGAGGCAGTGAAGAAAGGGAGTGGTAGAGGCAAATGATAGAGGGGATTTGGGGGAGGGAAAGGGGAGAGGGAAAAGGGGAGAGGCAGTGGTTTGAGGGGAGTGGTAGAGGCAGTGTTTGAGGGGGAAATGACAGAGGCAGTGGTTTGAGGCAGTGGTAGAGGCCCGTGGTAGAGGAGTGGTTTTTAAAGGGATGGTAGAAAGGCCCGTGGGTAAAAGGCAGTGGTAGAGGCAGTGGTAGAGGAGTGGTAGAGGCCCCCTGGAAGGGCAGCGAATTTGAGGCGTGGGAGAGGCAGTGATTTGGGCAGTGTTTGAGGCAGTGGTAGAGGCAGTGGTAAAAGATTTGGGGAGGCAGTGGTAGGGCAGTGGGAGGCAGTGGTAGAGGCAGTGACAGAGGCGTGGTAGAGGCAGTGGTAGGGCGTGGGGAGAGGGCAAATGGTAGAGGCAAGGGTTTGAGACAGTGATAGAGGCAAATGGTAGAGGCAGTTTTGGTTTGAGGCAGTGGTAAGGGAGTGATAGAGGGGAGTGATAGAGGCCGTGGTAAAAGGGAGTGATGAGGCAGTGAAGAGGCAGTGGTTTTTGAGGCAGTGACAGAGGGCAGATTTGAAGGCCAGTGGTTTGAGGCAGTGGTTTGGGCAGGGTTTGAGGGAGTGGTTTTTGGCAGTGGTTGAGGGCAGTGATTTGAGGCAGTGATAGGGGGCAGTGTAGAGGGGTGGGAGGGCGTTGGGCAGAGGGCAGATAGAGGCGTTTGGGAGAGGCAGTTGGGAGGTGGCAGCGTTTGAGGCAGTGGTAGAGGGGATGGTAGAGGCAGTGGGAGAGGCAGTGGTAGAGGAGTTTGGGAGAGGGGAGGGATAGAGGGGAGTGATTGAGGCAGTGGTTTGGGCAAATGACAGAGGAGATAGAGGCAGTTGGGGTTATGGGAGGGAGGTTTGAGGAGTGATAGAGGCAGTGTAGGGCGTGGTAGAGGCGTGCTAGAGGCAGTGGGGGAGGGGGTGATAGAGGCAGGGGGAGACGCAGTCGTAGAGGTAGTGTTGAGGCAGTGGTTTTGAGGGGGTGGTAGAGGCAGTTGAGGCAGTGGTTTGGGAAGGGGATAGAGGCCCGTGGTAGAAGGGAGTGGTTTTTGGGGGCGCGTAGAGGCCCGTGGTAGAGGGGAGTGATAGAGGCAGTTTGGGAGAGGGAGTTTGGGGAGGCAGTGATTTTAGGAAATGGTAGAGGCAGTGATTTGGGGTAGAGGCAGGGTAGAGGCGGGGAGAGGCAAATGGTAGAGGCATGGGAAAAGGCAGGGAGGGCAGGGTAGAGGGAGTGATAGAGGCAGTGGTAGAGGGAGTGGTAGAGTCAAATGATAGGGCAGTAGAAGAAAAAAAGGGGAAATGGGTAGAGGCGTGATAGAGGCATTTGGGAGATGCAGTGATAGAGGCAGTGGTAGAGGGGAGTGGTAGAGGGCGGGTTTGAGGCATTTGGTTTGGGCAGTGGGTTTTTGAGGCGTGGTAGAGGCAGTGGTAAGAGGGGGTGATAGAGGGATGTTTGAGGATGGTAGAGTCAGTGATAGGGGGCAGTGGTTTTTGGCAGGGTAGAGGCAGTGATAGAGGCAGGGGGTTTGTGGCAGATAGAGGCAGTGGTAGAGGCGTGGGAGAGGCAGTGGTTGAGGCAGGGGATTGAGGGGAGTGATAGGGCAGTGGTAGAGGGGAGTGATAGAGGCAGTGGGGAGAGGCAGTGGTTTGGGCAGTGTTTGGGCAGGGGTAGAGGCCCGGGATGAAAGGGAGGATAGGGAGTGGGGGAGGCAGTGAAAAAAGGCAGTGGTAGGGGGCAGTGGGGGAGGGAGATAGAGGGAGTGGTAGAGGCAGTGATAGAGGCAGTGGTAGAGGCGTGGGTAGAGGCAGTGGTAGAGGGGAGTGGTAGAGGCAGTGGTTGGGCAGTTGGGAGAGGCGGGGAAAAGAGGCAGATAGAGGCGTGATAGAGGCAGTGGTGAGGCGTGATGAGGGAGTTTATAGAGGCAGTGGTAGAGGGGTGATAAAAGGCAGTGGTAGAAAAGGGAGTGGGAGAGGCAGTATAGAGGCAGTGATAGAGGCAGTGGGAGAGGCCCGGATAGGGCAGTGGGAGAGGCAGTGGGAGAGCAGTGATAGGGGAGTGTAGAGGCAGGATAGGAAAGGGAGTGGTGAGGGCCCGTGGGGGAGGCAGTGATAGAGGCAGTGGGGGAGAGCAGTGTTGTGGGGTGATAGAGGCAAATGGTGAGGGGAGTGATTGTGGCAGGGGGTAGGGCATGGTAAAAGGCGTGATAGAGGCAGTGGTTTGAGGCGTGTTTGAGGCGTTCTAGAGGCAGTGATAGAGGCAGTGGTTTTGAGGAATTTATAGAGGCCGTGATAGAGGCAGTGGTTGGGCGTGAAGAGGCAGTGATAGGGCAGTGGTTTTTGGCAGTGATAGAGGCAGTGGTAGAGGCAGTGGTAGATGCGTGGGAGAGGAAGTGATAGAGGCAGTGATAGAAAGGGAGTGGTTGAGGCGTGATAGAAGGGGAGTGGTAGGGGGGCAGGGTGAGGGGGTTTATAGAGGGGGGAGTGGTAGAGGCAGTGGTAGGGCTTTATAGAGGCGTGGTAGAGGGGAGTTTTTAGGGGGCAGTGGTTTGAGGCAGTGATAGAGGCCCGTGATAAGGCAGTGATTGAGGCAGTGGTAGAGGCAGTGGTAGGGCAGTTTGGGAGAGGCCCGTGGTTTGAGGCGTGGTAGAGGCCCGTGAAAAAGAGGCAGTGGTAGAGGCCCGTGGTGGGGCGTGATAGAGGGCCCGTGATAGAGGGGAGTGGTTGAGGTGGGATAGAGGCAGTGGGGAGAGGGAGTTTTGGGAGAGGCGTGGTAGAGGCAGTGGTAGAGGCAGGGGGTAGAGGCCCGTGGTAAAAGGGGATGGTAGAAGGGGGAAATGATAGAGGCCCGTTTGGGGAGCCAGTGGTAGAAAGGCAGTGGTTGGGCAGTGGGGAGAGGCAAATGGTGAGGCAGTTGGGAGAGGCAGGTGATAGAAGGGATTTTTAGAGGCCCGTGATAGAGGCAGTGATAGAGGCGTGGGAGAGGGAGTGGTAAAAGGCAGTGTTATTTAAAACATTTTGAATAACATTTTTATTTTTATTTTTTATTATTATTATATTTTAACATATATGTTTGTAAATACCACTGCCCCTTTTCCCACCTTCCTACCACTGCCTCTTTCCCAAAGGGCCCCATCCCCTGCCCCTTACCCCTGCCTCTTTCCATGCCTCTACCCCCTGCCTCTACCAATGGGCCCCTAACCCCGCCTCTACCACTGCCCCTACCATGCCTCATACTGGGCCCTTTCCCTGCCTCCATCCTTTCCTCTACCCCTCCTTACCACTGCCTTACCACTGCCTCCCTGCCTTATCACTTTCCTCTACCCCCTGCCCCTACCCTTTCCCCCTACACTGCCTCTATCATGGGCCCTATCATGCCTTTCCATGCCCCTATCACTGCTTACCATTGCCCCTATCAGCCCTCTTCCCCTGCCTTACCACTGCCTCTACCCCTGCCCCTATCAATGCCCCCTACCACGGGCCCCTAAACCAGCCTTACCAGGGCCCCCCCACTGCCCCTATCACTGCCTGTTCCCCCTGCCTTTTTCACTGCCTCTTCCACTTCCTCTACCACTGCCTCTACCACTGCCTCTACCACTGCCCCCTATCACTGCCTCTACCATTGGGCCCCTACCCCTGCCTTAACCCCGCCCTTTTCAATGCCTCTATCACTGCTCTACCACTGCCTTATCATGCCTCTACCACGGCCCCTATCACTGTCCCCTACCATGCCCCTTTCCATTTCCTCTAAACCCCCTGCCTCTATCCTGGCCCCTTTCCATGCTCTATAAATGCCTTACCCCTGCCTTTTCCCCCTGCCTCTATCATTTCCTCTATCACTGCCTCTACCACGGCCCCCTATTCCCCTGGGCCCCTATACTGGGGCCCCTACCACTGCCTCTAACCCCGCCCCTTTCCACTGCCTCCCTTTTCTGCCCCTACCCCCTGCCTCTACCATGCCTCTACCACTGCCTCTACCACTGCCTCTATCATGCCTCTATCACTGCCTTACCACTGGGGCCCCTACCACTGCCTTACCACTGCCCCTTCCCCTGCCTTTTACCTGCCTCTATCCCCTGCCTCTACCCCCTGCCCCTAAACCCCTGCCTCTACCACTGCCTCTTAAATGCCTCTACCACTGCCTTACCACTGCCTCTTTTCCCCCCCTTTGGGGTCTATCACTGCCTCTACCCCTGCCTCTTCATGCCCCTTCCTGCCCCTTTTCATGCCCCTACCCCTGCCTCTTTCACTGTTTTTTCCCTGCCTCTAACCATCTCTACCCCCTGCCTTTTTCACTGCCCTACCCCTGCCCCATCACTGCCCCTACCACTGCCCCCCTACCACTGCCTTATCACTGCCTTTTTCATGCCTCTACCATGCCTCTTCCACTGCCTCTATCACTGCCCCCTACCACTGCCTCTACCCCCTGCCTTTTACCACGCCCCCTACCACTGCCTCTATCACTGGGTTACCACTGCCTCTACCCCTGCCCCTACCACTGCCTTCTAAACCCCTGCCCCTCCAATGCCTCTATCACTGCCTCTACCCCTGCCTCACCACTTTCCTCTACCCTGGGCCCCTTTTCAATTTCCTTTTACCACTGCCTCTATCACTGCCTTTTACCCCGGGCCCCTTTCCCCCCCCTGCCCCTATCACTGCCTCTACCCCCTGCCTTTTACCCCTGCCTCTCCCCGGGCCCCTACCACTGCCTCTTCACTGCCTCTACCAAGCCCCTATCACTGCCTCTACCACTGCCTCTACCACTGCCTTCCCTCCTCTACCAATGCCCCTTTACTGCCTCCCACTTTCCTCTTCAATGCCTCACCCCCTGCCCCCTACCACTGCCTCTTCTACTGCCTCTACCCTGCCTTACCCCCTGCCTTTTCCATGCCTTACCATGCCTTTTCACTGCCTTCAATGCTGAAATTTTTGTGAAATGTTTGGGAAAAGCGGGGGGGATAAAGTTCACTCCAGCATAAAAACCCAAAACCACACTGACGATTGTTCAAAACCCTCCCCCCGGAATTTTTTTTTACAATTTCCTTCTTTAATTTTTAAAATTTTATTATTATTTTATTATTATTATTATTTTTTTTATTAGTTTTTTTTATTTCTATTGGTTTTTATTAGCAGTAGCGGATGTTTTATTCTTTTTTGTTCAAGGTAAAACACATGATGTCACTGTCCAAAAACCTGTCCCAAATTTGCCCTTCCAAAATGATTATGAATGTTTTTTTTCTTATTTTTTCTGTTGTTTAATAGCAAAAAAAAATGAAAACCCAAAAAAACATTACCCAAAGAGTGGTTGGGGGGGCTGGTGCCCCCGGGTTTCGGGGGTCAAATGGGGAGGGTAGTAGGGACTGCAGTTTGGGGGAGGCTGTGGGGAGGCAAATGGTGGAGGCAGTGGTGGAGGCATTGGGGGGAGTCTGTTTGGGATTTTAAAAACATTCATGGGTTTTAAAACAAAACATTTTTTTTATTTAGTACAAATTACGACTTTTTTTGTATTTTATGATTTTTCCCTGGTTAAAACAAGTTAACATTTGTTTTATATTCCCTACAAATATTGGGGCCCCAAAATTCACGGTTTTTTCAACATTCGCGAGGATCTTGCCCCCAAACCCCTCGCGAATGTTGGGGACCCTGTACATTTTACGCTCGGGGATGCTTAAATTAATAGAATATTATGTGTGGGGGGTTTGGGCCCTGGTATGGTAGCCCTTTGACTACCATACATACCACCTTGTTTTTTACAAAAAAATACTTATCTCACCCTTATTTTAAGGAAAATAATGAGTGAAATGAATATCATTTTACGCTTTGGATGCTTTTTTTCATAGAATAGTATGTGGGGGTGGGGGGGGCCTGGTATGGTAGCCGGCTGACTCCATAATACCACATTGTTTTTTTACAAAAAATACATTTTCTCACCCTAGTTTAAGACTAAAATATTTAAAGGAAATAATGAGTGCAATTTTTGGTATTGTACTTTTTATTTTTTTTTTTAGCCGGGTTCTATTGCTAACTTAATTTGTTATGTAAATTTGTTATTGTGTTTGTTGCATTTGTAAGGGGAAAAAAAAAAGGGTTGTACCATTTACGGGGTAGCATGGAACTTAACCCCTTTTAAGTGGGCCTCTTATTATTAATATAAAATATATATAATTTTTTAATTTATATTTTATATATATAATTTATTTTAAAACAGTGGACCCTCGCATAGTGCTTTTAACCCTTTTGGGGTTTCAGCCATACGTAGGCTTAAACCCGGGGTTTTTTGACGTATATACGCCAAAAAATTCGCTCCCTCAAATCTAGTGGGAGAAAGCGTAGGCCTCCTTTGAAAGAAGTAGTGGTCGGTGCGGGATCATGTATAAAAAAAATCGTAGCAAAGGGGGCTAATAGAAAAAAAATGGGGTTTTTTTGGAATAAAACAGCGACTTTGCACTGTATTTTCGTTTTGGGTTTTTTTTTTGATTCTAGTTTTTTTGGTTTCATTTTTTAAAAATGGACAGAAAAACAGAAATTGAGAAAATTTTTTATGGTTTTTTCAGTGAAAAGTACCTTGAAAAATTTGGGTCAAAGTAGCAGAAATGGTCGATTTTTAACAAAGTTCAAAAGTAAAAAAATCATGCCAGCGTCCAATACACGCAACTAGGGGGTTAATAGTCTTTTGCAAGTGCCCAATATGATTTATACCTTTCTTTCATAAGCAGTAGTCTGCATAACATAATCTTCTTTTTTTTGTTTAGAATAAAAATTCAAAGTGGAAAAACAAAAAGAAAGTAAAAGGGCCTTGAGCGTGACTTGAACGAGGAAATTCATTTTTAGTGCCGAATGTATTTCTTGTTTTTCTGGACCCTTTCGGAAATTTGGGTTTTTGAATTTGTGTGAAATTTGGCAAATGGTTTTAAATTAACCACTGTACTGGTGGTTTGAAAATGTAAATGGGTGGTTTTCTTGCCTCATTCATTAAAAAAATGGAGTTCTAGGAAATATTCATGTTTTTTTGTCGCTGTACTGTGGAATTTGGGCCGAAAATGGGGCTCAAGTGGACAAAATTGTTGATGCCAAAACCCCGAGACCGTAATTGCGGGCTAATTTTCCGTGTTTTCCGAAATTTTCAAAAATTTTGGTGCCTTTTATCGGAAAAAGTTTCTCTATTTTTTCATAAAAAAAAAATTATTATTAATTTTTTAAATTTGGTCGACCCTGAAAACGAGCTGGGAGAGGGCCTGTCGACCCTAAAGGGGTTAATCCTTTCCTAGAGCTCATTGCTATGCAAAATTATCATTATCCCAAAAAAAAAATTTTCCATAAGAAATAATGGAAAAAAATTAATCCTTGCGACACCCAAAAAATTAAAAAAAAAAAATTTACCACATGAAATATTTATTTTAACCCCTTTCGGGCCCGTCCCATAGTCTACGGCTTTACGTTGAGTGTCAAACCCGGAAATCTATCCCAAAATTCTGCGCCATCAAATTTAGCGCAAAGCCTCATAGGCCTACTGGAGGAATGGGCTGCACGGTGGGTGTGCACCAAAAACAAAAAATCTAGGGCCGCTAGCATGGGGAAGCCGGCTCATCACCTTGTAACCATGCCTCGGAAAGTCACTCTCACTCCCCCGGAAAATTGGGATTTCCCCCTTTCATCTGTAGTTTGAAAAGATGGAATTTGGGAAATGAGACGAATTCTTGGCTTTGATCATTTAGTGCCCGAAAAGAAGGGACCGGGATATCAAAATAAATGCAAAAAAACCCTGACGATCCCACCTTTACCTCGGTGGGGGGCACTCGTGACTCACGGGGGGTTGTTCCCAATGAAAGAGAAAACATATTTTTCGAAAGGGCGGCCCTCTGACTTCAGTAAGACGTATAGTGATGGATTGTGATTTTTTGAGCTCGACGATTTCGAAAGGATAGTGGGGAATCAATTCCCCATGAAGCGTGGGTATGTTCGCCCCCCAGCTTCGGGGTGTCCCCTATGCTGTCCCCCAGGGGGGGGAGTACACCCCGGAGTACACCCCCGGGCCCTAAAACCAGTTTAGGTTAATAGGGGAGGATGATGTGGCACACTTGGCTGGATAGCCACAGCATCAGGGGTGGTGTTAGTGGTGATGGTAGTGGCACCGCCATGCTGACCCAGGCACCTGGGACCCACGCTGCTGACTCGTCAGTTCAAGGAAAAAAGGGGAGCACAGCCCCCACCCACCACAACCACAACCCCCCGAAAAACCAGCCAGATGTCCAGTATCCCCCAGAAAAAACCGTATGTGGGTTTGGCAGCAAAACCCCAAATTTTGTTCCCCAAGCCTCACCATTTTCATGTCTCAAAGGGGAATTTACCTACTTGTCCCCTTGGAACCAGGGCCAATGAAGGGAATTTCTTTGAATTTTCTTTTACCAGCCCTTGATGGAAATATTGCCGGGAAAGTAAAAAAGATTTTGAGTACCGGGAAATCACTTACACCCCAGTCAAGACTCACAGGGGAAAAAAACGACTGTTTCAGAAATGTATTTTCTTTTTTCACAAAAGTTATGCCCACCTATAAGCTAATATAAAAGCATTTGGTCCACGATCGGTAATTTTCCCCGGGCTTTAGTGAAATCATACCAGGAACGGTTTATCTTATCTTTTATGTTGCACTCTCTGACAAAACCCGGCCTGGGCAGAGTGACGGTTAACAAGATTTAAAAAGTTTTCATGTTCAACAAAAATTCAGGTTACTTTTACCATTCAAGAATCTTGTAATTGACGAGTCTTTTATTTTTTTCAAAAGGGAACTTCATTCAAGCAGTATATACCGAGCAAAAAGGAAACGCTTTTGGGTTAAAAATGTTTGTACCTGGATTGTGCAGTGGCCTGGTGTTGGATATGTTTTTTATAACGGGTTTGTAAAAAATTGAAGATTCAAATGTTATTGGGGATCTCAGGTGATGGTGAGAAACATGATGGGACCTTATTTGGGAAGGGGGTACATTATAACCAATAACTGGACACAAGCCCCTTACCAGTGATTTTATGCGAGTGAAAAGAAGATGTGTGTGACACAGTGCGTTCTATCGTAAACTTGCCCAGGCTCAACCGGTGCCCTGGGGAGACGTGCAGGTGTTTCTGCCCAAAGCTCATGGGATTACGGGGGCAGAAAAAGAGATGTCACATTGTTGACAACCATTTACCGTAATGAAATGCAAAACAGTGGCAAAGTTGATCGAGTGACTAATGAACGTATTCGAAAACCAGTGTCAGTGATTGATTATACACAAAACATGCGCTTGGTTGACAAGTGTGACATGCAGATTGTTTTGTTGGACTGTGTTCGTAAAGAGTTACAAGTGGTACATGAAACTTTTCTTCCATCTCATGGACATTTCAATGCTCAATGCATATAATATGTACCAAATAAAGACTGGCAACAGACCACCTATGGTGAATTTTGTTTGTCTGTTGTCAGACAACTCATAATGAGTACCAGGTAACAACACCTGCTATACAACATGGTCCTCGAATTCCTCAGGATATACCCAAGCGTTTGAGGAGAGAAGGTGATCATTTCATAATACAGCTTCCTTCAACTCAGAAGAAATTTGCTCAGAAGAGATGCATTGTCTGTGCACAAACAAAACGACGGCAACAAAGACGCAAAGACACTCGTTTATGTGTGAGGAATGTAAGGTGCCTCTGTGCATGGTGCCTTGTTTCAAGGAGTTCCACAAGCTCCAGCAGTTCTAAAACCAGTCCAGTGATTGTAAATATGTAAATATATGATACAACATTAGTATTATACAATATTTGTGCATGTTTATTGTAATAAACAACAGTGGTAAACAATAATATGATAATAACTTTAGTGCGGTTATTGTGTTCAATACAGTGAGTTTATATATATACATTATATACAGTATTGGTCTCTCAGGCCCCAAATGTTAGTTGGAATAGAAAAAAATTGGAAAAGAAAAGAAAAAACAACTAAAACCACAAAATAATGTAATGCGCGTATGTGGAATTCGTCGATGTTGCCGCCACCATATCATTTTTGACAAATTCTTGGCACTGTATCTCGGTAAGTACTGATCAGATTTTTATTTTTTTTTTGTCTTATTACCTTCACAAAAATATGCTCTTTAATTCTGTAAGAAAAAATATTTTTTTTTGTTTTTCAAAATTTCTTGGACACTGGAGCACCACTTCAGATTTTGGCCTTGGACCCTGAAAGGGTTTAATACACACAAACTGAAGAAGACATGCACAGTTACATGACACTTACCTTTATTGAAGATCTGGTGATGATTGATGGGATGGGAGGAGGGGAGAGTATTGATGGTCTTAGTATTTAGAAGGGGAATCCCCTTCCATTAGGACTTGAGGTGTCAAGTCCTTTTCTGGGGTTACTTCCCTTCTTCTTTTGATGCCACTAGGACCAGCTTGAGTCACTGGACCTCTGTCGCTCAACATATCTGTCCATAGAGGCCTGTACCTCTCGTTCCTTTATGACATTCCTAAAGTGTTTCACAACACTACCAGTGTAATAGTCACCAGCACGGCTTGCAATAGCTGTGTGAGGGTGATTTTCATCAAAAAAAGTTTGCACTTTAAGCCACATTGCACACATTTCCTAAATCTTTGAAGTAAGCAACTTCTTCAATTTCTCTATCCCCTCCTCCAGAGCAGTTTCCTCAGGTGTGGCCTCTTACTGTTGAAGATGATCTAGCAGCTCATCAGTGGTTAGTTCTTCATTGTCCTCCTCCACTAACTCTTACACATCCTCCCCACTAACCTCACCATATGGCACTAGTCCAGTCATTTTTTCCTGTTCACCCGGTGTTTCAATGTTTTTGGGTCGCATCCTGGGGGACAAGATTA
>NW_026505554.1:0-19762 GCF_026875155.1 Cherax quadricarinatus
TTCCCCCGGTGACCCAACCTTCTTTATCTCCCGATGACCCAACCTTCTTTATCTCCCGGGAAAACCCTTCTTTTCTCCCGGGACCCAACCTTCTTTATCTCCCGGTGACCCAACCTTCTTTATCTCCCGGTGACCTAACCTTCTTTATCTCCCGGTGACACAACCTTCCAGGGAGACTTAACCTGGTGACCCAACCTTCTTTATCTCCCGGTGACCCAACCTTCTTTATCTCCCGGTGACCCAACCTTCTTTATCTCCCGGTGACCCACCTTCTTTATCTCCCGGTGACCCAACCTTCTTTATCTCCCGGTGACACAACCTTCCAGGGAGACTTAACCTGGTGACCCAACCTTCTTTATCTCCCGGTGACCCAACCTTCTTTATCTCCCGGTGACCCAACCTTCTTTATCTCCCGGTGACCCAACCTTCTTTATCTCCCGGTGACCCAACCTTCTTTATCTCCCGGTGACCTAACCTTCTTTATCTCCCGGTGACCCAACCTTCCAGGGAGACTTAACCTGGTGACCCAACCTTCTTTATCTCCCGGTGACCCAACCTTCTTTATCTCCCGGTGACACAACCTTCCAGGGAGACTTAACCTGGTGACCCAACCTTCTTTATCTCCCGGTGACACAACCTTCCAGGGAGACTTAACCTGGTGACCCAACCTTCTTTATCTCCCGGTGACACAACCTTCCAGGGAGACTTAAATTATGTTGGTTATTCGTGTTTGCGTTCACTGAACAATGGTATGATCTGGGGGTGAAAGGGGGGGGGGTTGTCAGGCACCTGCCTGAAAGCTGGCTGCCTTGAACCAAAACATCTAGCGTTAGCTGGGCGCCAAGGTATTGGAGAAGTGGTACGGTGGTAGAGCACTTCGTTCCTTGTTCCAGGGTGAGTAGGTTCGAATGTCTTTCGATCTGAGATTAATTTTTTTTTTTTTAATATTTCGCCTGTTTTGCAAATTTTAAACACACACACACACACACACACACACACACACACAAAGAATGTTCCAGAGATTGGACACAGTAACAAGGGGACACAGTTGGAAGTTGAAGAGACAGATGAACCACAGGTATGTTAGGAAGTATTCCTTCAGCCACAGAGTTGTCACTAAGTGAAATAGTTTGGGAAGCGATGTAGTGGAGGCAGGATACATACATAGCTTTAAGCAGAGGTATGATAAATCTCACGGTTCAGGGAGAGTGACCTAGTAGCGACCAGTGAGGAGGCGGGGCCAGGAGCTCGGAATCGACCCCTGCAATCTCAACTAGGTGAGTACAACTAGGTGAGTAACGTACACACACACACACACACACACACACACACAACATATATATATAATATATATAATATATATATATATATATATTATATATATAATATATATATAATATATATATATAGGGAAGTACCACCTCTATAGCTGGAATTGGGACCCTCGTCCTCAGAGAGATAATAAACGTACCTCAGAGAAAACTCAAGGTTCTCCCCGGAGCTGTTGAATATTTTCTTCTCCACCACCCCCTATATATATTTTATTCTATGTGAACATTTATTAATAAACAAAATACATTTACAGAAAAAAACATAAACATGAATACAATGGCACAATTTATCAAAGATGATGAATTTCCTCCAGCTCCTCCGAGGCTGGACGTGAGCCAAGTATGCAGCAAGCATTTCCCCTCTGGATGGCGACGCTGAGGCGCTGGAACATGAAAGTGGCTGCCCTTGGGTCCCTGGTGGTGTCGATGAGTCTGGAACCCAATTCTTTAAGGAAACGTGTGGCATTTTTTCCCCATGATCCCAAGGTCTCTGATCCCACTGGGACAAATTGATACTGTTGGCTATGTCCCTGTACTTGCTGATCTTGTACTCCTCCCTGTGGTCAGCAGCTCCTCCCTGTCGCCCCACACGGGTTGAGGGGATAAAAGGGTGTCACCCAGTGTGGACACACAGGAATTCCAATGCAAAGGGAGTTTTGCCATTTTTCCAAAGGGGAAAAGAGGGTAAATCCCGTCGGGCTTTGCGGGGGTTGGGGGGTTTTGGGTTTTCGGGCAAGTAAATCGTGGCTCCCTTTTGGGCGGGGCACCCAGCTGTAGGGGGGTTTTCTCTTAATGATGTCTTTTGACCTCATTGTGTTTTGAAATGCCGGGCCCTTTGGTTTTTTTTAAGGAACCCATTTTAATCCCATTAAAACCCCAAATTTTGGGCTGCTTGCCACTTCGCCGCAAAAACACATATATTCTGTGTAATTTTTGGGGGCGGGCAATGGCGGAGCCACGGGGCCAATAGGGGAGGGTCTTGGGGTCGATTTCGCTTTCCCAAAATTGCCGTTTAGGGGAAAACTGTTTTGGAGGAAGCCCCCGGGGAGTGAGGTGAACTCACCCCTGGGGGAGGGCAATCCCCCTATCGAAGTTGCAGCCCCTGAGCATGTTGGCCAAGCACCCTTTTCAGCAATTGGCTATCCCCGCGGACTGTTTGTGACCGGGGTGCTGCACTGGGGGTTTAGTGCTGGGCAGAAATAGTCCCCCCATTTCGGTGAGGCACTGACATACTAGGGTCTTCTATTCCTGCTGATCCACTGAGGGGGGGTCAGGAAAAAATTTGCCCTTATCAACTCGTTTGATCAAGGGGAAAGGAAAGGGAAAGCTGAAAGGGGCAATCGGGGAAAGGATCGCTTTACTCCTAGCCCCCCAAATGCCTGCCCGGGAAAGGGGAGGCTTCAACCCTTTTCCATCGTAAAGGGAAAGTTTTTTTTCAAATACACTCTCTACAGGGGCCTTTCAGGAGGGGCCCAATATTCCGGGAGTTTTGGACTGGCTAAAGGGCTGGGGAGCATCTCAAAAAAATAGGTAAGTTTTGGGGTTGACGGGCACCTGGGGGAGTGGGTAGAAGGCATCTTTTTTTGGTCAATGTTTTTCACCCTGTTTTTTCCATCGCCCGGGAGGTCTGAGACTTTTTTTCCTAGGTTTAAAAAATCAATGGGCTTTTGGCCCCCAAGAGGGGGCCCGAGGAGGTGCAATTGGCTGGTCAAAGGGGCCCGTGCTCCTGGTAAAACGGAAAATAATATTCTGGACAACTTTTTGTTTGGGTAAAAATTTTAACTTTTGGGTTTGGGGTTTTAAAAAAAAGGCCCAGGCTTTCCCCCGTCTTTTAATTTTTAAAACGGGATTTCCTCCAGGAGAGTTTCCTTTTTGGGCCCACTGGGGGAAACCGTCTTTCCGGAAAACCAGAAAATTGAGCTCGCGGGAAAGCCCCCTTCCGGGGTTCCCTTTTGATGCCCAAAAACAAAATAAAAGGGGGCAAGGGGGCCCCCCCGGGTTCCCACCCCCTCACACGGTCAATTTCTTTGGCCCCCCCCAAACAATATTTTGGAAGTACACTAAAACACGATTCAAAGAAGGGAAAAAGGGAAGGGAATTTTCCCTTAAAATTAAAAACTGTTTTGAGAGGCAGCATCCCTTTTTGACTGAGTTGAAAGCTTGGGGCAAAGCCCAAAATTTTCCCAAAGGTTTTTTTAAAATAGGCTTTTTTTTAAAATTACCGTGCTGCGTGGGCAGCGCTTCACAGCCCTGTTGAACGCCGAAACCGAGCTAAATTGGGTTTTTCAGAAATTGAAAGCACCCCCTTTGACTAAAACCCCCTTTTTCCTGCACCCTTTGGGCGCCCTGGGGCCCCAAAAGGGGGGTTTTCCCCCCAACTGAAAAGGCCTGTTTCCCGCCACCCTTTTTTCCCCGGAGGGCCACAATGGGCACCAAAGAAAAAGGGTCGATGGCCCCCTGGGAAAACCGCCACCAGGCACAGGGGGAAATTTTTGGGTTGGGGTTTCAAACAGCGGGGCCCTCTGAAACCCACCAAGTGCGGGATTGAGTTTTTGGGTTTTTAAAGTGTTGACCCCTAAAACCGGTAAAAACCCCTCCTGCTGAACCCTGTGGAAATGACATACAGTTTTTTATACACTTTCCAGCATCCGTAAGGTTAGATTTCTTCCCCCTCCCTGCAATGTCGGGGAAAGGTCAATTTTTGGAACGGGGAGCCCTGGGTGGATTTTTTGGTCCTTCAGGGGCTTGCCCCGGCGACCCCTTTGGGAGCGATGGAACCCTTTCACGGTTATAAGTCTCAAGGGTCCAATAGTATTCCCCTCTTCTATTTTTTTGTTTTTTTGGGGCTCTGTTTTTTTGAGGTGTCGGTGCCCCTGCGGGTTGGCATTTCCCGACGGGGGGTTTTTTCCCCCCTAGGGGGGAGAGGGACAGGTTGTCATCCCGGGGGAAGGGAAATTTATTGCCCTAATAACATGTGGGGCTATTGACTTGTCCCTCCTTTGGTGGCCACCAAACGGGAAATTGCCAAAAAGCAGCAAGTTGTGGGGGGGCCCTGTTTTTTAAAAGGGGCATCGTTGATTTTTCCTTTCGAAGGTCAGTAAATTTTTGCTAGCAGTTTGGGAGGGCGACTGTTTTGGGGAGGGTGGGTCGTCCGGGTGGATTTTTAATTTTTGGGCAGATTTGAGGTCCTCTTAGGGGTTTGAAGTCAGGGTAGCTGTCACCCTGTCTGCTGGGGGGGCTTTTTGGTTTTTTTTCTCATTTGGAGCTCCCCCCCGGACCCTAACATCAATTATGGGGGCACGGATTTTTGCCAGATGGGGGGTTTAAAAGGTGCACATTCCCTGTGGCACACCCGGCGGGATCCCTTTCGGAACGACAGTTTTGGGCTCTGTCGTGAAGTTTCCCTGGGGGAACCCCCCCCGGGACTACTTGGAAAATTGCGATACCCGTGGGGGTGGAGGCCCCCAGCTTTTGGGGGAGGGGTGAAGGGCACAGGGGATGCATAAAGGATGAGGGGGGGGAGTAGCGAGCGGGGGAACTTGAAATTTTGGGTGGGGAAACTAAACGACAACACCCTTTGGGCCCAAAAAATCAGGGGGGCCCTAGTCGGGGGATAAAGGGGGGGGGATCTGGGATGGGGGAAAAGGGGGAGGAGGGGCCCCCTGTGTGTTCGCTAAAAGACGCAAAATCATTTGACAACTTTTTCAAAATTGTTTAAAACTTATTGTTACATTTAAAAAAAAACCCTCCCCTTTTAAGCACACAAAATCCCCATGCTCACCAATTAACCGAGGTTTCTTTTTAAACCACCAATGACCGTGTCGTGGGCGCCCAAATTTCCCTTCCCCCCAAAACCCCGCCCCTCCGGGGCCGATCACAGATGTAAAAAAAAACCTCCTCCACAAACCCCCACGCCAGGGTCCCCCCCCACCCCCGCTTTTTCCCCCAAAACCCAAAATGCACACTGCACTTTCACTGATACAGAAGCAATGGTCCGATGTAGAGGTTGTCACAACTCTGTGATCTCCGGTCGATACTCACGATGATGTCTGCCGAAACTGGCCCGCGTAAACCATGTTGGTTCCTGGTTTACACACACAATGTATGGAGCACCACACACTGGCTCCCTCCCTCCACGCCGGCATGCGTATATATATTTTATATATATAATATATATATTATATATTTATTATTTTTTTTTTTTCCAACAAGTCGGCCGTCTCCACCGAGGCAGGGTGACCCAAAAAAAAAGAAAGAAAATCCCCAAAAAGAAAATACTTTCATCATTCAACACTTTCACATTATCACTGCTTTTGCAGAGGTGCTCAGAATACAACAGTTTAGAAGCATATACGTATAGAGATACACAACATATCCCTCCAAACTGCCAATATCCCAAACCCCTCCTTTAAAGTGCAGGCATTGTACTTCCCATTTCCAGGACTCAAGTCCGACTATATGAAAAAAAACCGGTTTCCCTGAATCCCTTCACTAAATATTACCCTGCTCACACTCCAACAGATCGTCAGGTCCCAAGTATCATTCGTCTCCATTCACTCCTATCTAACACGCTCATGCACGCTTGCTGGAAGTCCAAGCCCCTCACCCACAAAACCCCCTTTTAAACCCCCTCTTTCCAACCCTTTCGAGGACGACCCCTACCCCTCTTTTCCTTCCCCTATAGATTTATATGCTTTCCATGTCATTCTACTTTGATCCATTCTCTCTAAATGACCAAACCACCTCAACAACCCCTCTTCTGCCCTCTTGACTAATGCTTTTATTAACTCCACACCCTTTTCCTAATTTCCACACTCCGAATTTTCTGCATAATATTTACACCACACATTGCCCTTAGACAGGACATCTCCACTGCCTCCAACCGTCTCCTCGCTGCTGCATTTACCACCCCAAACTTCACATCCATATAAGAGTGTTGGTACTACTATACTTTCATACATTCCCTTCTTTGCCTCCATAGATAACGTTTTTTGACTCCACATATACCTCAACGCACCACTCACCTTTTTTCCCTCATCAATTCTAGATTAACCTCATCCTTCATAAATCCATCCGCCGACACGTCAACTCCCAAGTATCTGAAAACATTCACTTCTTCCATACTCCTCCTCCCAATTTGATATCCAATTTTTCTTAATCTAAATCATTTGATACCCTCATCACCTTACTCTTTTCTATGTTCACTTTCATCTTTCTACCTTTACACACATTCTCAAACTCATCCACTAACCTTTTGTAATTTTTCTTTAGAATCTCCCATAAGCACAGTATCATCAGCAAAAAGTACTGTGTCAATTCCTTTTGAATTTGATTCCCCAAAAATTTAATCCCACCCTCTCCCGAACACCTAGCATTTACTTCTTTTACAACCCCATCTATAAATAATTAAACAACCATGGTGACAATACACATCCCTGTCTAAGACCTACTTGTTACAGGGAAGAAATTCTCCCTCTACTTCTACACACCCTAACCCAGAGCCTCACTATCCTCATAAAAGCTCTTTAACAGCATTTAGTAACTTACCAACCAAACCATATACCTGCAACATCTGCCACATGGCTCACTAACCACTCTAATCATATGCCTTTCTAATCCATAAAAGCAATAAATACTTCCCTACCTTTATCAAAATACTTTTCACAAAAATGCTTCAATGTAAACACTTGATCACAACATCCCCTACCACTCTGCAGCCTCCTTGCTCGACCGCAATACTACATACTGTCTTTACCTCTAATTCTTTCAATTATAACCATTAACCCTACCGAATACTTTTCCTGGTATACTCATTAAACTATTCCTCTATAAATATTTTACATCTCTTTGTCCCCTTTCCCTTTATATAAAGTACTATACATGCTCTCCGCCAATCCCTAAGTACCTTCCCCTCTTTCATACTTTATTAAACAAAAGTAACCAACCATTTCCAACAACTAAAACCCCACCAGCTTTTAACATTTCTGTCATGATCCCATCAGTTCCAGCAGCTTACCCCCTTTCATTCTACGTAATGCTTCACGGTACATCCACCACACTTACATTCCGCTCTTCTTCACTTCCTAAAAAGATGTGTATAATCTCCCTGGCCAACGCATGAAATATACCGCCTACCCCTTTCTTTCCTTAACATTTAATAGTTCCTCAAAATATTCACGCCATCAACCCTATACCTCCCTCCACACCATCTACTAACTCCCCTACTCCTGGTTTTTAACTGACAAAACCATACTTTACCCTTAGGCTTACTTAACTTGATTAACTCACTCCAAATTTTTTCTTATTTTCATTAAAATTTTTCTTGACAGAGCCTCTCCCACTCTCACTTTCATTTGCTCACCTTTTGCACTCTCTCAACCACCTCTCTTCACCTTTCTATTACTCTCCAAAACTCTGCTCTTCTTATAACACTTCTGCTTTTAAAAAACCCTCGTAAGCTTACCTTTTTCTCTTTACACACCCTTTAACTTCATCATTCCACCAATCACTCCTCTATACCTCCTGCCCCCACCCTCCTATAACCACAAACTTCCTTCTGCCCCACATTCTAATACTGCATTTTTAAAACTATTCCAACCCGTCTTCAACCCCCCCAACTCATCTTTGCCTTTCTAGCCCACCTTTCTGCCAATAGTCGCTTATAATCCGCCCGAACTTCCTCCACCTTTAGTTTATACACTATCATCACCTCCCTCTTACTTGTGATACCACTTACCTCTTTCCGCATCTACCTCTTCTCTAAACTGTAGCTACAAATATATATAAATATATATATAAATATATATATATATAAATAGAATATATAATAAATATATATATATATATATATAAAAAAATAAATATATATATATATAATGTCGTGTCGAATAGGTAAAACTGGTCAATAAGCAAGAACTCATTTAAAATTAAGTTTTCTAAAATTTTCTCTTATACGATTAAAGAAATATTTTTTTCTTTAATGTTAAAGTAAAAATTTATAATTTTGCATCCAAAAAATCTTAAAAAACTTACCTAACCTTATTATAACAAGAACAATTTATTTTTAGCCTAATCCAAACTAAATATATTTTAGATTTGTTTACAGTAATTTAATGCTAAACAAACGCAGTGAAAAAAAAAAAGATTCGTTAGGTTCAGTATGATTTTCCAAAATTATTGCTAACAATTTTCGTTGCCTTATTCGGCAAGATGAGCGTTGTATTTAAGCCAAGATGCAAGTTTTACATTTCGGACGATATATATAAATATATTATATATATTATTTTATATATATATATATATATATATATATAATATATAAAATTTTATATATTATATATATATAAAATTTAAATCTTTTTAAATGGTTGGGTCTTGTGTAACTTATTTAAAAATAGTTCTGTCAAAGATTCAGTTTGGGTAACACACAGCACCCTTTAAGAGCAGTGACAACAGTACAGAGATTACCCACTGACTACAAGAGATGACGCCTTTTTGGCCTCATATAAGATAATTTTTTTCTGCAATGCGGGAAAAGAGTGTGTAAAAGAAACCGGGAGAGGTTCAGCGCTTAAAATTTCAAAAAAAACTGGATTAAGTAAAGATGATGTAACGGGGACTGAAAATTGCCGGTTTTTGATTTTGATAAATGTTATGAGGACCTGTCCCAGACCCCCAAAAACAACAGACATCACAAAATTTCGGTCCTTTTCCAAATCAAGAAAAGCACCTGAAAAAATAAACATACCGGTATTTGTGTTACTAAAATATAAAAAAATACAGAAAAAAATATGGCAATGGTATTAGGGTGTAAGAAAGTTCACTAGGTCTGGGGGAAATGTGATATTTTTTTTTATTTTGGGAAAAAACATAGCCATTAACATCTACAATTTTAAAATTAAAATTGTTCTTATGGGGAAATTTTTAGATTTTTCCCGCAGTGCTGAAAAATTGTTATTGTGGGGACGGAAAGAACCGGGTGTTTAATTTTTCCTCAAAATCGCTTCGAGAATTTTTAGAAATAGTTTTGTGTAATACGTATTGTTTTTATTAATTTCGTTATTAGAATGATGCATGTTTATCTATTTTTTCAATTAAAATAATTTTATACTTTTTATAGGGAAATGAATAGTTAATTAAGTTTAAAAATGGAGAGAGGTTTCCGGGGTTAACAAAAGTTTTTATTTTTTACCCCAGTTATTCCATAAATGTTGCAAAATTTAGTTTATGTTTAATAAAATTTGGGAAAAATTATTCAAATTTTTTTTTTCGTGATTTTTTCTGTTTCGTTTTCCCTCTGATTACTAAATATGGAGATAAACTCAAAAATTTGATATTTTTTTTTTCAATTTATGAGCTGACGGGGGCTGGCTGTTTTTAATGGTAATGTTTTGGGAAAATCAGAAAAAATAAGTTATTTGCTATTTAATTTTCCCGGGGGATTTTTAAACTTAATGAGTAAAAAGGTTCCCCTCTTTTTTTTTTAAATTGTTAAAAAATTAAAGAAAATAATGGAACGTATCAGAAAATTAGCAGAAAATTGAGTATCGGATCTGTTCAGCAAAGTTTTTGGTATCTTCCCATTTTCTTAAGCACTCAGGGGCCCACTTTATTAGGTAATCTATAAATGTCGTTAATGAAAATTTTAATCATTAAAAGCGGCAGACAGGGTGAAGGGGTTTCACTTGTTGTTCAGATCGAACTCAGATGGGGAGAAATGTGATCTGATTTAAACCCTTGGTATTTTTTTTTTTTGGTATCTCAAAAACTGTTAAAACCCCTGGGATTTTAAAGTGCAGTGCCCAGTGTTTAGAGAATGATGTAAAAAAAAAAAATTCCCAATGAGGTAAGTTCCGTGGGCAAAATCGCCTTCGAATGGAGAGGTCGAGGAGAATAAAAAGGGCTGATGCAAGCGAAAAGGGAAGCTCAAATAGCCAAACTTTCCCAACATGGTATGCAAAGCTTTCAAATAACAAACATCGAACTCTGAAGTGGAAGGTCCACAGTGCCACACGGGGTTTCCCATTTGTCAGTTACAAAGAGGAAACTAATGCTACAGATAGCAGGGTAAAAATGATTAAAATTTTAAAAAATTTACAAAAAACCTACAAAAAACTTTTTCCTATGCCCATGTTATTCCTGCATCAGTAGTAAAAACTGTCTGTTTTCTCTAAATGTTTTTGAGAGTTTTACAAATTTTGTAGTCTGAGTTCTGAGGGGAAAAATATAAAAATTTTAGAAATGGGAAATGATTTAAAATCCCAAAGGAAAATGTAATTGAAAATCTTTTAAAGTTGCTAAAAATATTTTTTACAACCCAAAAAAGGGACAACCACCCTTTTTCAACTAAAAAATATGTTGGTTCTCTCTTCCCAGAAAATTTGGGTTTGATAGTCTTCTTTTTAAAAGATTTTTAAATTTAAAAATTGTATTAAAAATCTTGATACAGTAAAAAAAACTTTTGATAAAGAATTCCCCCAAAATGCTAATGGTTTGGGTCATAAGATTCCTTGAAAAAAAATTTTGGATAAAGTTTATTACGGTCAAACTTGTAAAAATCTCAAAACTAAGATTAAAAAACAAAAATAAGATTAAAAACTGGACAAGTTTCATGTCTTTTTTTATTATGTAAGAGTTTTAACCATCCAATTGATTTTAAAAAATTGAGAAGAGTTCAAGCAAGCCCAGGGTGACAGGAATATAATTGAATCTTGTTTAAAAAAAGCTTTTTTGACAAAATATGAATATTTCCTTTGGTTTTTTAAAAATTTAGATCCATTTATAATTAAAAAATTTGGGAAAAATTTTAATAATACACTGGACAAAAATAATTTTTAAATTTTTTGGGTAGAATATTTGTGGGTGAGTGTGCAAAGGCCCTATCCTTTGGGTCGGCGGCGTCGGGTGTTTAACCGTTGTGGGATCGTAGTGAGGTTGGCCCAGACCCCTTATATAGCTTCCTTTGGATGTTTTCTTTCGTAGTTCCCTTGATAATGTGAGTAGTCACAAAAAGCGTTTGGGAATTTTCTTATTCTTCGAGTGGTTGTTTTGTATTTGAAATCACTGTTTACTGTATTTTTTGCATATATATATTATATTAATATATATATATATTTATTTTATATTATATATATATATTATATAATGAAAAACAATCGAGACGGCGTCTTAACTATGCAGGCAAGCCAGGAGGGAGGGGGGTAAAACTTTAGCTCAAGTACTTTCAAAATTTTCTCGTGCGTCATCAGGAGCTGTGCAATGTTGCAGGGAGCAACCAAAACAGGGAAGAGGTTCAAAGTAGCGTAGGTGTCAGGCCACGGTTACCTTCAGCTGGGTTAGTGGTGGGTCCCAACCCCCACCCTACCTCACCCCCCCACTACCCTTTGGGGGGAGGGTTTCTGGATGTCAAGTAGGAAATTATAAGTATAAAAAGCCACCCCTAGTTTTTCTAATCGTTTAAAATAGGTCAAATGGTTTGAGAAAATAAGTTTCTCGTTAGATATGTAGACAGGATAGTATTATTCTGTGTGACCTTTTCAAATAAGAAGGAAAAGAATACAATGTGCTCTTGTGCTTTTCAAATGTCTGCTTGGGGTATGGAATGTTTTTCTAAAACCGATGAATCGGTATCTCTTCCTACTTTGTTATTTTTCTTGGTCTTAATCCCTACCCGAAAAATATTTCAGATCTAAATTTACTAATCCCCTTTAAACTTCCTTACGTTTTTTGTGTGCTTGTCACTATAAGGTAATTAAAGCTAAGGTGTTATAAAACCCCATCAAAACCACGTGGTGTGAAGTTTTGGAAGTAGACATGGACGGGCTCCCAAACCCATCAACCACTTGGTAATGGAAACCCTGTGTTTTTTTATGATTTTTGTTTAAGATGTGTAAAATGGACTTACAAAAATTATCAGTTTGTTTAACCATAATTTGGTTGTATACTGTTTTCCTTTATGTTTCAAGAGGGAAAGATTCAATTTGTTTTTTCCCATGACAACTTTTTGGTCTAAATCGGGGCAGATCCTACCCCGGTGGGTGATTAGGTCACTAACGTTTTTAAAAGATAGCGTTCGATCCTGCCCAGCCCTGACTGAGTTTTAGCGGGAAATTTTAAATTTTCCCAGAAATTTCCCTGTTTGACGATATATGGAGAGAAACTGAGTACGGGGACTTGAAAACCCCCACACTTTGTTGGAGGGGATTTTTTAATCGCCTTTGTTTCACTGTCGCAGTGTTTTTGAAAGCAAGGTTTATTGATTTTTTTTAATGCTTTCGTGGGAAGCCAGATTCTCAATGTATGGTAAAACTAGTACATTTTTCCTGGCCATCACTTCTTTTGATTTCAGACCGGTAGAAAGTAATTTTTTTTTTGCTGACATTAGTGCCTTCTCGACAAAAACCCCTTTGGGTATCTTAGTTTTGTGGCCTGTTTAAAATCTTGCTGATTTCGTCCTCTAGGTACTCTGGCTGCAGATGCGCAAGCTCTCAGAAACATTGTTAGGACCCACTCCCTTTTTACGTGGTTTTTTGGTTGGAACGTAGGCATGTATGACAATATTGGGGGATTTATAACTGTGAATTTTAATTTTCCCATCGACCGAGGATTAAAACATCTAGGAACGGCAAAGTGTTATTTATTTCATGTTCTGTGGTGTTATATAAAAAGATTAGAAAAAACTTGGGGCTGGCTTTTTTATTTATAATTTCCCATTGCATCTTAGAAACCTCCTACCCCATTGGGTAGTGGGGGGGGGGGATGGTGGGTGGGGTTGGCACCCACCGTAACCCGTTAAAGATTTCCAACCTCCCCCGTGGTTGTTCTTTCTATTATATATATATATATAATATATTATATATATTATTTAAATGTATTTTTTTTTTTTTTTAAAAAGTGGCCGCTATATATATATTATATTTTTTTATATTTTTATTATATTATATATATATTTATATTTTATATATAAAATATATATATATATATATTTTATATAAAATTTAGTCGGCCGAATAGGTAAAATTGGTAATTACAAAAACTCATTTAAATTAAATCCTTTCTAGAATTTTTTCTTACACGTTTTTAAAAATATTTTTTTCATTTATGGTAAAGTTAAAATTAATAATTTTTTCCAGAAAAACGTTAGAAAACTTACTTAACCCTTTTGAAAGCAAAAGGGCATAAGTGCAATAAAGTGACATTTTATTGTGGGAACGTTTCGCTCTCCAGGGCTTTGTCAAGCCGATACAAACAGTATTTCCACTTTTTTACTTTAACCTTATTATAAAAGCCCCAAATTTTTTTGTCTAATCTAATAAAAAATTTTACGTAAATTTTCAATTTTTAATAAAACACTTGAAAAATTTTTTTTTCGTTAGTGAATGTTTTTTTCGATCGACACCATGCACTCCGTAGCAAATCTTAGAAATTAGTTGTTCCTCAGTTATGTGCTATTTGTAAACAGGAAGGAATTGGGTACGCACTGCAAGAATTTAATATTTTTTTTTATTGTCAATATTCTTATGTACCCGGAAGAGAGTATCCTGATGGTTTTTACAGAACCGTAATGGGAGGAAAATTGGGGCTGAGTCTAAAAAAATGGGGAAAATTTCAGTTACTTGTTCAAGAGCCTTACCCATAACCCGACATTCCCCTTTAAAGGGCAAGAATTTCAAAACCCCAAAACTTGGAAAAAAAAAAATGATATATAAAAGGAAAAAAAATAATTTTATAAAGGAAAGATTTAAACAGACTTTCCCCCCCCTTTTTTTTGACAAAAACACGTGATGTCAAAAAAAAAATGAAACGGAACTAAAAAAACGAACAAAATTTAATTTTTTTTGAATGGCTCAAGCATCTGATTATCCGAGCTGAAGTGATGAAAGGATCGATCCTCCTTTTAACTATCTCACAGATAATGAAATTAGAGTGGTAGTTTTAAAATGAAGTCAGCAAAAGAAAATCCCGAAGCAGCAGATAGAGAAGGAGGGAGCAAAAGCAGATTTATACCCAGAAGCAGCGGTGTAGCAGCAGATTTTACCCAGAAGCAGCAGGTGTGCAGCAGATTTTTTTTCCAGAAACAGCAGGGAGTAGCGCGATTTATACCAGAAGCAGAGGTGTAGCAGCAGATTTATACGAGAAGCAGAGGTGTAGCAGCGATTTATATCCCGAAGCAGCAGGTAGTAGCAGAGATTTATCCAGAAGGGAGCAGGTAGAGCAGAGATTTTACCAGAAGCAGCAGGGAGTAGCAGCAGATTTATACCCGAAGCAGCGGTAGTAGCAGCAGATTTTATACGAAGCAGCAGGTAGTAGCGAGGTTTTTACCCAGAAGCGAGGTGTAGAGCGATTTTACCCCGAAGCAGAGTGTAGCAGCAGATTTATACCCCGGGCAGTAGATATTAGCAGCAGTTTTTTCCAGAAGCAGCAGGTAGTAGCAGGGTTTATACCGAAACAGCAGGTAGTAGCAGCGTTTTTTCCAGAAGCGCAGGTAGTGAGCAGGTTTTACCCAGAAGCAGAGGGGTAGCGCAGATTTAACCAGAAGCGAGGTAGTGCAGCAGATTTATTTCCAGAAGCGAGGTGTAGCAGAGTTTATACCCAGAAGCAGAGGTTGTGCGCAGATTTATACCAGAACAGCAGGTAGTAGCAGCGATTTATACCCAGAGCAGCAGGTAGTAGCAGCAGATTTATACCCGAAGCAGAGGTAGTGAGCGGTTTATACCCCGAACAGCAGGTAGAGCGCAGTTTTTCCCAGAAGAGCAGGTAGTAGCAGCAGATTTATACCCAGAAACGGCAGGGAGGAGCGATTTTATCGAAAAAAGAGGTAGTTGAAAAAAAATTTATACTCTTAGGCAGCAGGTAGTAAAAGCAGATTTATACCCGAAAAAAGCATAGTAGCAGCAGGTTTATACCCCGAAGCAGCAGGTGGTAGCAGCGATTTATACCCGAAGAGCAGGTAGTAGCAGCAGGTTTTACCCCGAAGCAGCGGTAGTTGCAGAGATTTTTTACCAAAAGCAGCAGGTAGTAGCGGATTTACCCCCCAGAAGCGGCGGTAGTAGAACAGATTTTTATCCAAGCAGCAGATAGTAGAAACAAATTTATCTCTTAGGCAAGTTTTGTAAAGCAGTTTTACCGAAGCAGCAGTAGTAAAAGCAAATTTTTACCCCGAAACCTAGTAAAAGGATTTAACCCGAAAACGCAGGTTTATACCAGAAGCGCAGGTAGTAGAGCGGTTTATACCCAGAAACAGGTTTATACCCCGAAGCAGCAGGAGTAGAGAGGTTTAACCAGAAAGCAGGTAGTAGCAGCAGATTTATACCCAGAGCAGCAGGTGCAGCAGGTTTTTACCCAGAAGAGTGGTAGTAGCAGCAGGTTTATACCCCAAACGCAGGTAGTAGCAGCAGATTTAATTTCCCGTAGAAAGGTAGTGCAACAGTTTATATCTAGAAGCGCAGGTTGAGCAGCGATTTATTCCAAAGCAGGTAGTAGCAGCAGGTTTATACCCAGAAGCAGCAGGGAGTAGAGAGGGGTTTTTACCGAAGCGCGGTAGTGCAGCAGGTTTTACCAGAAACGCAGGTTTTTAGCAGAGGTTTTACCCAGAAGCAGAGGTAGTGCAAAAAAGGTTTATCCGAAGCAGCAGGTAGTAGAGAAGATTTTTTATTCAGAAGAACAGGTAGTAGAACAATTTATATCCAGAAGCAGCAGGTGGCAAAAGATTTTATCCGAAGCAGCAGGAGTAGCAGCAGATTTATGCCAGAAGCAGCAGGTAGTAGCACAGGTTTTCCCAGAAGCAGCAGGTAGTAGCGCAGATTATATCCAGAAGAGAGGTAGTGCAGCGGTTTATTCCAGAAGCAGCAGGTTTTTAAACCCCAAAAAAGCAGGTATGCAGCAGATTTATATCCCGAAGAGGGAGGTTTTATCCGAAGCGCGGTAGTAGCAGTTTTATGCAAAAAAACACATTAGTTTCCCTTAAGGTACTTAAACCCGTCTTTTTTTGGTTAAGCAATGTTAAACTGATTACGTCGCCTGATTGGACGCTACTTTAGCGTCAACTCAGTTGCTTCCCTCCCTTTTGGTTTGGCAGGATGCCTATGCTTTTTGTTTTGAGAGACCGACCCCCATCTTAGGGGGGCTAAGGGTGATCGGGGAAAACATGCTCCTTTTTTACAGAAAGTTTTTTTTGGGGGTATTCGACTGAATGCACCGAATTGATACCCCTGTATGCATTTCCCCTGAAAACAGGGTATGCACGGGTATTCATCCCGGGGTATTGTATCCACTAATTTGATACAAATGTACATGTGTGCGTTGGGGGGGGGGGGTACCCACCCTTTTTGGGCCTTTTTTTTTTTAAAATTTATTATGACTGCCTTTTTACTTTCTTTGCTTTTCCCGATTGTTCGATTTCCTGGCAAAAATCTGTGACCCAAGAAATGCTTTCTGACGCCCCTTACCTAAACTCGTTTTCGGCTTCCCGCTATCCCCTTGTTTCTGTGTCATATCTCAAAAAAATTCTGTCCCATCCCTCTTATGTTTTTAACAGAGCTTATTTCTTGGGTGGCATTGAAAATTGGGTTGGGCAAATGTTTTGTTAGTGGGTGATTTTGTAAAGGACCTGTCTAGTATGGGGCCAAACAGGCTGCTGCAGTGTTCCTCTTTCTTTTGTTCCTATCTTGTCAATTTCCTCTCGGTATTTTATAGGTTGTTATCGTTTTCCCAGCTATCCCCCTGTCCCCCGTGTCGTCAGATTGAGTTCCTTTAATCTCTCTTCGTATGTATACCCTTAGCTCCGAGACTAATCTTTTTGGGCAAACCCTTAACTTTCTCTAATTTTTTGGGACGTGCTTGGCCATGTGAGAGTTCTCTACTGTGCTGCATACCCCAATATGGGCTTGATGTGCGCGGTGTACAGTGTCTTAAATTACTCTTAGATGTCGAAACGATGTTCTTAGGTTTGCCAGGCGGCATATACTACAGCAGTTATATCGGGGTGATAATCACCCCGAGATCCTTTTCTTTGTGTAAGGTTTACAGTTTTTGACCCCCCCAGAATGTACTCCCTCAGCGGTTTTCTCTGTCTTTCCCAAGCTTTATAACTTTCCCGGACCAGGACTGTAGCTTGTCCACATCAGTTTTTAGTCATTCCTGATCCTCGTTCGCTTGTATCAGTAGTTTCCCCTAGTCTGCGAACAGGGATATTTCTAACTCTCCCTTCTGTCACATTTCGTGTGTGTGTGCGTGTGCGTTTTGTGTGTGTTGTGTGTGTATGTTGTGTGTGTGTGTTGTGTGTGTGTGTTGTGTGTTTTGTGTTGTGTGTTGTGTGTGTGTGTGTTGTGTGTGTGTTTGTGTGTGTGTGTTGTGTGTGTGTGTTGTGTGTGTGTGCGTGTGCGTGTGTTCCGTGTCCGTGTGTCCCTGTTCGTCCGTGGGTGCATGCTAGCGATTGTGTTAGTTTATTGTGATAGGTTTATTATGCACCCATTCTTATCCCGTGGGGGCAGTCAAAATATTACAGAGGCACATAATGGGCCCATTAACTGAGCACCAAAGTTTTGATAGCTAAGCAAGTTACAATAGTAATCAACAGTTTGAATGTAATATCTGGTTACAGTCGTACTGGAGTATTTTAAGACTAATTCATTCACAAAAGATATTAGTTTCCTTACTCGGTTGGCAACTCACTTATCTCAGATACTGAGTGTCCGTTGTTCGATCCCCCTCATGGGTGGAAACATTTAGGATGTTTCCTTGCTCCTGCTACCCTATTCACTAGCATTAAGTAGGGGACTGGGTGTTATAGTCAACTGGTGTGGGTGGCATCCTGGGGGTGGTAGTATACATTAGATAGGGCTGGACTTTGAAATGAGCTGAGGTAAGTGATTTAATTTGTAAAACTGATTTTGTAAAAAAATGGTTTTTGTACTTTTTTCAATATGCGGTCAGGTATTTTTAAAAATGGTTTGGGTGATTTCCCAATTTTGGGAAAAATATTTTGAATTTTTTAAAGATTTGTGAGCGAGTGTCTCTGAATTATTAACATTGTTGCGTCCGACTGGGAAAAATGGGCAGGGTGTGGAATGTTTACTTGGAAAAGTTGCTTTAGATGTATCATTGTGATGCAACCCCCCCTGAGGTACTTGTACCCAGCCAGAGCCTGGCAGTAAGCATTCAGATATTTGTGATTTTGTTGGGAAAGGGTTTTATTAGCCCCTGCATTTTGGAATGATGATGTGTATAAATACTGTCAGTCTCTCTCTGTCTCGAAAAATGGGGCTAAAGAACTTTCTTTCTTTTTACCCTTAAACTAAAAGTTAAAAGGTCATGGCGTGTAAAAAATTTTCCAGCCAGACAGGATTAGTAATGGCTTAAGTTGGAAAAATTCGTTAGGAAGGTTGGAAAGACTGGTTTGGTAATTAGTTGGGATGGTGGAAAAAAATCCCGGTACAGTTATTGAGGTAAAACGTTGTGCATTTTTAAAAATAGGTTAGAAAAAATACCGAGTGGGTGTAGGTGGGTGTGATTTGGGCCCCTGACTAGCAGGTGCTGGGTTGGGGCCGTGCCCCTTTAAAGAAAATTGATGACCAGATGGGGGGTTTTATTGGGTAACTAGGGGGGGGGGGACAGGGCCCTGCCCCGAAATGGGCAGTGGTCTGTTGCGTGTTCCCCCTTTCTCATTTTCCCGTGTCTGGTGCCTAACACAAAAATGACTAACTGTGCATTTTAATTAAAGAGGTTTAGAGATGATACTGGAAAAGGGAAACACAATTTAGTGTCATTTGATACTGGAGTACTTAAATGTAAGGGGATAGCAAACGCGTAGTTTGAAAAGGGGAGAAAGCCACTTGTTTATGCATGCTTCAATTTCTCATTCTTAAATTTTTTCTTTTTACACCTGCTAAAATAGCGGTATATCAGTTTCACCAGTGGATTTGGGGACAGAACCCTCAACAAAAAGAATTTATGAAAGAGAATGATGGGTAACAAAAACATCATACAACTTAAGGCATCTGTTTGTCTGCAAGATGAACTTTGGTTGGATTTAAGTGGTTTTTTGAGGAAAATGAAGGCGAAGTCTTGAAAAAAGGGTTATTTCCCTGGTGTTTGGGAAATGTCGCAGTTATTTAATTGACGGAAAAGATGAGGTGTGCTGGGTTCAGACTAAGCTCTGGCCCTGCCTCTAGACAACTTTTTTCGGATAATGACCATTTTGGGGCCCTTTTGGGAATTAACATTTTTTTTCCCCCGTGAAATTATATGGTTCTCCCAACCACTGCCTCATTTAATTCATTCCATGTTTAACCCCTAAAAAAAAGTTATTTATCCCCATTTGTGGTTGCAGGGGTCGATTCTAGCTCCTGGCCCCCCCCCCTTCATGGTCGAATAATTCACTTTTCCTATCCTGTGTGTGTGTGTATCACAAGTTGACTCCCGGTTCCCCAGTT
>NW_026505555.1:0-17321 GCF_026875155.1 Cherax quadricarinatus
AAATTAAAATAACTGAACCTTATAAATTGTTTTTTCTTAAATGTTTCTCACAATTATATAAACAAAAATTTTTTTAAAAACCTAAGACCCACCCCAACTTTGTTTATTTTTTAAATACACTACCTAACAGAAACCCCCATTCTACTGAATGAAACAGCAATGCATAAACCCCATATACCTGCCCTTTTTTAATACCCCTTTGTGTTTTAAATTGTTATCTTTTTACAAATAATTTTTTTCTTTGTTTCCCCATCATTGCTTATTTAATTTTAAAAATTTTTTTTAAACCCTTTCCCATAATGTTTAAGGGCAAAAGGGGTTGGGCATCCCGGGCTCACCTGTATTTTTTTGACCTCGTATGTATTTTAAAAATTTTTTAAATAAATAAAAAAAATAAAAAACACACGGGTAACCGATTTTTTCTGCAGGGATATGTTTTTTAAAGGGCCCCTCGGGTTTTCAGAGTGGTAGATCATAAAGGTTTCCCATTTTTTGAAAACCCCCAACTTTTTTGGGCCCCCCCCCCCCAAAAAAAAAAAAAAAACAAGAGTTTTAAAACCTATCCTTCTTTGGCTTGTGTCCGGGAAAACCCTTCCCCTTGTGAAATTTATAGGCCCCTGCTACATTTTTTTTCCCCCAAAAAAGGCCTTGTTCATCACAAGGGAAGCCCACAGTTTTCGGGGACTCATTACACCATAAATTTCTAGCAAAAGAATTGTATTAAAAAAAAAAGGGTTTTGGGGTATACCGAGAAAAAATTTTTGGGCCCCCAAACGGGACGTATACCAATTTGGGAATTTAAATTCCAAAGCGGATGTAACCGAGGAAACCACTGAAATACCAAAATATTTAAAGGTGCAAAATTGACTTTAAAAAACAAATCAATCAGGGTTTGACAAAAACCCCCACTCCCATTACAGTAAGCTCCTCACTTACCCAACAAAATTTCCCCTTTTACCAACTTGGCCCCTTAGGAAGGGAATCAATCATTAATAGGAGAGGAAAAAAGGGTAAAAATTTAATATCGGGCCCCTTCCCTTAAAACTTACATTAGACCCCCCCAAACTGACATGAAATTGGGGACAATAAAGCCCAATTTTTTCACTCTTGAAAAACGGCAAAACTGAACATTTCTGCAACTTTGGGGGTTAATTTTTAAAAGCCATTTTCTTCAAAACTTCTGACAAAAACGGGAATTTTTTATTTGCAGGTATGCCGTATTTAGGGGGTTAAAGGGGCAATGAACCATTTATAATAGTGGAAACTCTGGCGAGGGGGGGGTTTCCCTACCCAAAGTGCAACCCCTTAAGCTTAGGGGAAAAAATGAATTTTAAAGTCTAATTTTTTCCCCTTAAACGGGAAATAAACCTCACATACAGTGACACTCCCAATAGGGAATATGGTTTTTCCCAAGAAAAAACACTAAACAGGTTCCTTCACAAGAATATGGCACACCCTGGGGTACTGTAGCCCCGGGGGCTCTGGTCTGCTGTGGCTCAATAATGATATAAATAAAAACCCCTTCAGAAAATAGAACCAGAAGATTCAAACCCAAACCTAAAAATTTAAAGCAGATCTTGACACCGGAAAATTAGAAGAACCCTGAAGCGTAATGAGGAGGGGCTGTCAACACAGGGGGCATTGTAGCAGACTCCTGTAAATGATAGGGTGAACTCATGCGTCGGGAGACCCTTGGATATAAAAAGGGAAAGGTAGCCCAGTTGACACCCCAATATGGATACGGTATTTCATCAATTTTCAGCTCCCCACCCCCTTGTATAAAATACCCCAAAACCCTCCAGACTTTAATGCTTTCCCCCCCCTTTATCACTGAAAAGTTCCTCAGGAATTTGTGCCTACACTGCCCCTTGTGTTGACTTTGCACTCCCATTTCCCGCTTCATGCCTCCTATCACAGGGGGTTCAAGTTCGTCCCCCAATATGAGGTGACAAAATTTTTTTCGGGTTTCTTTTTTCTGAAGATTTTATATTTATACATATTAGCCACAGAAACCCAGAGCCAGACTACAGTACCACGGGCTGTGCCATATCTCTTGCTAAAAGGGACCTGTGAATTATTGTTCATGTTTTAAAGTTTTTTTCAAATTTCAATTTTCTTTTATTTTTTTAAATTTTTGGGGAAATTCATTTGGGGTGAAAATTCAAGTTTGTATGTGTTCTATGGTTAAGTAAATTTCCCACTCACCTTCATCTAAAAAAAAATTTTCCCCAATTTTATTAAAATTTCCAAGCGGGAAAATTTTTTTCATTTTTTCCCTAAGAATGAAAGAACAATTTAAAAATCTGTGAGAAAAACCTTTTCTTTTTCCCCATTCCAATTTTTTTCATTCACTTTTATTTCAAAAATTACGGGGTTTTTTAATTCACCATGGACCCCTTTTTTTTTGCATTCTAGGGGAAAGCCTCTTTTTTAGGGGGGGGCCATACCACGCATGCAGAAAAAAAGAAAATCTTATAAAATTTACAGTATTAAAATCCTGTAAAGTTTCCAGTAATGCAAACAACTACAGAAAAAAAATCTAAGCTACCGGGGGAAATCTGCAGACAAAAAGTCTTGTTCCACCTTCCCTAAATTTGAAAAATGGAAATGGACCTCAAATAAAGAGACCGGATTTCATGAAGCCATGCCTTTGGTCATTCCAAAAAATAGATTTCCCCCAGACTCCCAGCCAACGCCATAATCTTTTGGTTGGATGCCACTAAAGGGCTTTCCCCTGTGCGTTGGATGGGGGGGAAACCCAACCCCATCAAAACCGGGTTTACCCCCTAAAAGGGAAAAATAAAAAACATGAGAAAATAGGGTTTTTTAAAAGAAAAAAATTTATACAGATTATCACAATAAACATACAGAGTATGTAAGATTTAAACCTCCGTGGGGGATAAATATCAACATATCAATTTTTAATGAAAAAAATCCCTACATTTTTTCCTAAAACTTGATTTTTTTCCTGCTTTTAAAAAATAACAATTATTAAACCCCATCCAAAAATTTTTTTAAATTTTATATCCTACCCCTAATCCAAGATAATTAAAACATTTACAAAACAAATTAAAACATTTATATAAAATAACTTTCTACAGTGGAACCTGGGTTTTTTGGTAAATTAATTCGTTCCAAAAATTTTTAAACAAAAAACCGAATTGAACAAAAACTGAAGAAAAATTTTTTCCCATAAGAAATAAGGGAATCCAATTAATCCATTCCAGACACCCAAAAAAAAATTTTTTTAACAAAAAAAACATTTTTTTGAGAATAACTAATTTTTACAAAACAGAAAACAATGAGAAATAAATATAAAGGGGACAAATAAAAATTAGATAAATCAAAAGCTTTTTTTAGGGGGGACTTTTCTTCAAAAAAACTTTGCAACTCACTCAATTTTGCACACATGTCTTTAAAAACCCACGAAAAAGGGCCATTCCCCCCTCTCTTTTCCTCCTCCCGAAGCAATTTCTTCAGCTGCGATCTGTTGCTGCTCCAGTTAAAGGGTTTTTGCACCCTTTTCCAGGGGGTTATTTCTTTCCTGGGGTCGCCACCAACTCTTCACACCCTTTTGGCCACTCACATCCAAACCCCCCCCCCATGGACCCCCCCAAAAAGACGCAATAGTTTTCCACACCCGGGTGTAGGATCGTCAGGGTCAGGTTTCGGGCCCTCAACTGCCTTTTCCCTTTTTTTCGCAAATTTCAACTCCAAAACCAATCTCCCCAGCGGGGGTTGATGATCACTCAATAAATAAAAAAAAGGCAGACTGAGTCACTCAGCCCTTGAGTGGCCGATGATGCAGGGGGGCAGGCGGACGTTTTTCATTTAGGGCCCCTTTGCCCAACTCTACGAAAATTTGGGGTGATGTACAAAACGGGGGAAAAAAATTTAGAAAAAAAAGTCGTTGAAAACCAAAACTGAGGTGCACAAAAACAAGGTTTCCCACTGTACTTGTTTTTTAAAAGGTTTTTATCCAACAAATTTTTTTTTCCCAAAATCCCATACTCAGTAGCCAATACTTGACAAAAGCTAAAAATTTTTTTTTCCAAAGCACATAATTAAAACAAATTGTAAACCACTGGAAATAATAGAGGAAAAAAAGTACAACCTACTACACAAATGAAAAAAAACAAGAAAACAAAAAAAATGCCAGGGAGAATTAAATTTCCTAAATAACAGTACCACAAAAAACCAAAAAATAATTTCCGATATGATAATGCGCTACTACTTAATCAAAACTTTCTACAAACGTAACAAAAACCCCAATAGAAAAACAAAAATTTCAAGCTTCAAAAATAAAAATATTTTTAAAAATTTTACACAGCTGTAAAAAAAAATTTCAGAACAAAGTTAGAAAACAACAAAACATTTATAAAAAAGCCTTGTAAATAATCCCCCTGTTAAAATAAAAAAAATTTCACACTTAAAGACAAAACCCAAAAACTCACAAATTTTATTCCCAGTGGGAAACCCCGTTTTTATGGCACTTTTGCTTTAGGGGAAATTTTCCAAATGGGGGACACCCTCAAATTATGCCCAAAATATTTTTAAAATGATCCGTCCCGTTTTCGCTTTACCCCACCCAAACTTCCCCACTTTGTTTAAAACCTCTAGGGAGCCCCCACATCCCCTCGACTACATCGGGGAAACTTTCCAAAATTTTTCAAGTTTTTTAAAAATTTTTGAAACATTTTATTTTTTCCTCTGATAAGTGCCCCTTAAGAAACCGTCCCAAAAATAAACTTACACACTGTGCGGCAGGGCGGGGCACACATTAAAATCACTAAAAGGGGGTCTTCACTAATAACTGAGATGCAATAATAATAATAATAATAATAATAATAATAATAATAATAATCGTTTCGGGGGTTGTTTTAAAAAACCCTTTGGGGGTTTCCGTCCCGTAAAACCCTACAGTTTTTATGTTCGGGGTCCAAACCGTAGTTCTACGTCATGATTTTCAGCTCACCCTGAAAACTTGAGTGGTACTTTTGGGGCCCTAGATATGAGGGGAATAACCTAGGGGGTATGGGGTGCACCACAAAAAACAAATCCCACACGGGGTGTATAATGAGAAAAAAAAACTGAAATCATGATTTTTTCGTTTAAAACAGGACTTTGCAGTGTTTTTTGGGGTATTTTTTTTTATATTTTCTATTTTGATTTCTTGGTCTCATTTGAAGAAAGGAAGACATATTCCCGAAATAGAGAGATTTTGTTTGGGTTTTTAGCTTTGGGAAATGGCTTGAAACTGGGGCTAAAAGTAGCAGAAAGTTAAATTTTTTCCAATATTCAAGAGTAAACAAACGAAACCCCACACGTCTAATACACCCACTGGTGGGGCTTTAAAATCAATTTACAAAAATGGTGAAAGTATTTAAAACAATAATTTTCCGTATTGCATAAAAAGAAAATCTTCTATTTTTTGGTGTGAATAAAAATTCATTATGGAATAAAAAATCAAAAAAGGGAAAATTTTTTTGTAAAGCCCAAAACGGAAATAAGAACAGAGGGAAAAATTAGTTTAGTTCCAGGGAAAACCTACATTGTTTTTCGGACCCAATTTTTTAAATTGGAAAATTTTTTAAATTTGTGTTTAAAATTGGGCCCAAAAAAAAAATTTTTCCCATCCCCTTTAATTTGTAGTTGAAAAAAGTTTACTTGGCGAATTTTTTGTCTCAATCGATAGAAAGAAGAATACCCATGAAAAGCTAAAAAATTTGGTTGACTGGAAAAAATGTAATTTTTCCTAAAAAAGGAGTCAAAAACGGCAAAATCGCCAATTCGTAAATATAATTTTCCCCACACAACAAAATTCCCCCAAGCATAATTTGTCAATTTTTTTTCCCTCAAATTTCTACTTTTTTTTTATTTCCTTCAAAAAAAAGATTTTCCCAAAAACCCTTTTAAAAAAAAAAATAACAATTTTTTTTTTTTTAAATTTTTGGGCACAGGGGGACCACTTTAATTTGGGGCCCAGGGCCCGAAAGGGTTTTAAATTTTCATAATTTTAAGTTATTATAAAGAGACATTATCATTTAAACCATCTATTTTTTTTTAAAATTATATAAGAAAAACCCCTACATAAAAACCCTAACCCATACACCCACAGCAGAACAAAAAAGACAAATATGAGAGTGATTTGCCAAATGGCTTTCCGAGTGATGGCAAAAAATTTCGTTTCCTTTTAGTTCCTTCGAAATTTTTTTTTTTATTTGGAATGATACAAAATTGTACAAAGAAATTAGTGAATTTGGGGGGGAAATGCCAAAAGCCTTGTATGCAGAGCATTTTGGGCAGGCCCTTTAAAATTAACTTTAAAATTAAAATAAGCAATGATTACATCAGTGGTAAAAAATACAGTAAACAAAAATTTCAACAAAATAAAAGAGTATTTCAAAAAAGCAGCATTAAAAAATTTTTCCAAAATTTTCAGCATTTAAAAAGGGAAATATAATCGAATCGGGTTTTAGTAAAATCAATGATTTGTATGCAAAACCCGTCCAAAATGGGCATTTGATGAGTTTTGTACATTCAAGGGGAAAAGGAGTATTCCTTTTTAGGTAAATGTAATTTTAAACCCCTTTTAGGGTCCCGAGGCCAAATTTTTAAAGGGGGGCACCAGGGCCAAGAATTTTTAGAAATAATTAATTTTTTTTTGAAAAAGGTAGAGAATCTTTTTTTGAAGGGAAAGAAACAAAAAGTACGAAATTTGATGGAAAATTTTAGAAGTTTGCCTCACAAATTTTGACGTGTCCCGCGATATTTATGCATTGGCGAATTTGGGAGACTTTGATTCCCCTTTTAGGCCCAAAATTTCATTATTCCAGTCGACCAAATTTCCTAGTATTACAGTGGTTTTCCCCCAATAAATCGTCCGGCCGAAAGTCCCTCCATTTCGAAATAGTCCTGTTTTTTCAAACAAAATATTGGGTCCGCAAAAAGGCCGGTAACTCGCTAAAAAGTCCTTCGTCCCGGGCCATACCACCCTGAGCTGCCTCGGCCTTTCCTTCCCAGCCATGTCCATTGTTTTCCAGTTTAGCACGGTCCCCTCACGTGGGGGCCCGGGCGAAAAAATTTCATAATTTTCCCTTTTTTTTTTTAGTGCCCTTTCAAATTATTAAAAATGCTTTAAAAAAAGCTACCATGGCTCCCAAAAAAAGCTCCTAGTGCCAAGCCTTTTGGGAAAGAAGGTGAGAAAAAAAATTGAATTTAAAAAAACACTCGAACAATAAGATAGTGGCATAAGGTGGTTGGGGAACTGGGCCAGGATGTATAAAAAAATCCCTTTCAACCCATTCTTCCTTCCCTAGCCCCAAAAAAAGGAAATCAAGGAGGCGTTGGTTTTCAAAGGGGAAAAAATGCTGACAAAAATGAATACCCTACTTTGAAGATGAGAGAAGTTTTTTAAAGGGGGTGGATAAATGAGAAACAATTAGGGGGAGAAAGTCCCCCTGACTTTGCTTATTTGTGAAAAGGCCCAGGGAGTTCCCTGAAATTTGGGGAAAAAATTGCCTGCAACGCGATGATGTGATGAAAATTTTAAGGGGCCCCAAAAAGGGTGGGTTTTTAGAATTTAAGAAGGGGTACTGGCATACACAGGGGGTGAAGGGATGGGAGGCGGCCCTTCGGAAAAAGGGGGGCCCGAAAAATTAAAAGCAGAATTCAAGGAGAAAATAAACATGAAGGGCTGAAAAATTTAACCAAAATGTTCCCTTTTGATGAAAAAAGGGGCCCCTTTTGGAAGAAAATTTCCAAAGAAGACCTACATTACTCCACGAAGAAAAGGGGCTGCCAGGGCACAAGCCTTGAAAGAAAAGGGTGACGCTAAAAGTTCTGGCTAATGCTAGTGGGGGGTTTCAAAGTGAAGCCATTACTAGGTACCATTCTGAAAATCCCCCGAGTGTTTTAGGGAAAAAAAATGTTAGAAGAGTAAATTTCCCGTGGTTTTGGAAAAACTAATAGAAAGGCCCTGGGGCACCCAGGGGAAAATTTTTTTAAGTGGTTTAACAAGTGTTTGGGGCCCCGTGTGAAAAATTACCTCATGGAAAAGAAAAAAGGATCTCAAGAGGGGCCTCCCTTTGTAAAGGACAAAGCACCTGCTCATCCCCCAAACTTGGAATTTACCTAAATTTTGAAGGGGTTCCCGGGTTTACCACAGTAAAGTTTCTTTCCCCCGAAAAACTCCCCTCTCCCCCCCAGCCCAGGCCATTTGGGCCCCCCTGCAAACTTTAAAAAAATCACACCAAAAACAAAAGTTTTTAAAGGTGCTTAAATTTTGACCCCCAAACAAATCACTTTAAACCCTTTCAGATTTTTTGGGAAAAACATTTTAGTAAAATTTTTTTTTTCCCCCGCGTAAGCCTTATAGGCCCAAAGGGTTTTGGGGGGGAGGAATTTCCCCGGACTTTGAAAAATCTGCTTGAGAAAATTTTTGGCCAGATTGTGTCCCCCAAGGGGGGGATTTTTTAAGGGTTTTTGGGGGTGACCCTGATGAGCCTATGTCAGTTTTTAAAAACCCTTTTTGGCAAATGGGGGGTCCCCCTGGGTTAGATGTGAGTTTTGGGGGTGGGAAGAGTTGGTGGAGGGCCACAATGAAGAGCAAACACTGAGGGGCTAATCACCGAGGGGGCGAAGGGGCTTTAGCAAAAGCAACAGAACGCAGCTCAAAACCCTTTCTGCAAGGAGGAGGAAGAGAGGGGAGGGAGGTCCTTTTTTCAGAAATTAAGGAGATTTTTTTAAAAAGTTTGGGGGGGAAGAAAGAATTTTTGGAAAACATCACCCCAAAAAAGGGGGGATGTTTTAAACCCCTAAACGGCAATATGGAAAATGACGAGTCTTGGGCCCCTTTTAGGGAAGTTTTAAAGAAGCTTCCAGAAACAAAACTCTCTTGGGGCAGTTTTTTTTTGGGGAGACCCGGACCCCCTGACTCTCAAGGGGGTTTCCCCCAAATGGCATTAAGAAACCCGAGAAGAAAGTAAAACCCCCGAAAAAAACAATTGGTACCCCCGAAGGGTTGAAAAAGGGGAAATTTCCCCCTTTCCCAAAAAGTAAAAATTTATCCAAGTCCCCCTTCCCAGTCCCTTCCCTACCCAAAGAAGTAAACGCCAAAAAAGGCAATTTTTATTCTTTTAATGTTTTTTAAATTTATCATTTTGCCACTTTTTGTTTTTTGTACAACATCTTATTTCAAAGTAAAAATTTTTTTTTTTTTTTAAAACTTCTGGGTGTCAGGGAAAGGATTAATTGGGAATTTTTCAATTTTTTTCCCTTTTTGGGGGAAAAATTTATTCGTAAATCGTCCATTTCGATAAATCCCCCCTTTCCCGGGAAAGGATTATGGACATTTTTTTTAGGGGCCACTGTACAGTGGAACCCCCCCCAAACGATGGCAAACACATACGATTTTTCGCATACCGCTTACTTTAAAACGCAAAATTTTTTTCCGGGGCATTTCCGAAATTTAAAAAACCCCTTTACCCGATTTTTTGTCCGAGAGCTCCAATGTGCGCCCTCACCCCCGCCTCACATGGGCCGCCCGGCCCTTGTTACCAGGCAGCCCCCGCCTAAAAACCAACATAAAATCGGGTTTTTTTCTTTTTATTTAAAATGTTTTCGGGTGTGTTTCTGGGAAAAAAAGTGCCATGGGCCCCAAGAAAGCCCCCTAGTGCCAACCGAAAACCAATAAGGGAAAGGATACCCATTGAAATGAAGAAAGAGATCATTGATAAGTATGAAAGTGGAGTGCGTATTGCCGACCTAGTCAAGTTGTACAAGAAACCCAATCAACCATCGCTACTATTGTGGCACCAAAAAGACAATCAAGGAAGCTGTTTGTTGCAAAGGTTTAACTGTGTTTTCGAAACAAAGATCGCAAGTGATGGAAGATGTTGAGAGACTCTTATTGGTGTGGATAAATGAAAAAACAGCTAGCAGGAGATAGCGTCTCTCAAGCGATCATATGTGAAAAGGCTAGGAAGTTGCATGACGATTTAATTAAAAAAATGCCTGCAACTAGTGATATGTGAGTGAATTTAAGGCCAGCAAAGGTTGGTTTGAGAGATTTAAGAAGCGTAGTGGCATCCATAGTGTGATAAGGCATGGTGAGTGCTGCCAGTTCGGACCACAAAGCGCTGAAAAATATGTGCAGGAATTCAAGGAGTATATAAAACTGAAGGACTGAAACCTGAACAAGTGTTTAAATTGTGATGAAACAGGCCTGTTCTGGAAGAAATGCCAAGCAGGACCTACATTACTCCAGGAGGAAAAGGCACTCCCAGGACATAAGCCTATGAAAGACAGGCTTACTTTGTGATGTGTGCCAATGCTAGTGGTGATTGCAAAGTAAGCCTTTATTAGTGTATCACTCTGAAACTCCCAGAGCGTTCAGGCAAAAGAATGTCCTCAAGGATAATTTGTGTGTGCTGTGGAAGATCAAACAGTAAGGCATGGGTCACTAGGGACTTTTTCTATAACTGGTTACACCATGCATTTGCCCCCAATGTGAAAGATTACCTAACTGAAAAGAAATTAGAACTTAAGTGCCTCCTGGTGTTAGACAATGCCCCTGGTCATCCTACAGACGTGGCAGAGCGACTTTATGGGACATGAGCTTCATTAAGTGAAGTTTTTGCCTCCTAATACCACTCCTCTCCTGCAGCCCATGACCAGCAGGTTATTTCCAACTTCAAGAAACTGTACACAAAAGCTCTGTTTGAAAGGTGCTTTGTAATGACCTCAGAAACTCACTGACTCTAAGAGAGTTTTGGAGAGATCACTTTAATATCCTCAATTGTGTAAACCTTTGGGGTAAGGCTTGGGGGAAAAGTGACAAAGGGGACCTTGAACCGCTTGGAAGAAACTGTGGCCAGAATGTGTAGAAAAAAGGGGATTTGAAGGGTTTGGGAAAAAAAAACCCTGAGAACCTGTGCCAGTTGGGAATCCATTGTGGCTTTGGGGAAAGCCCTTTGGGGGGGGAGGTTAGTGGGGAGAGTAAGAGTGGTGGGGGAGGACAATGAAGAACAAACCCTGATGAGCGTGATAAATTTCAAGAGAAAGAGGCCAGACCGGGGGAAACTGTTCAAGGAGGGGAGAGAAAAATTTAAAGAAGTTGCCTACTACAAAGAAAAGGAAATCTTAAAGGGGCTTGAAGTGAAAACCCTTCATGGATGAAAAATCACCCTCACACAGCTATTAAAAGCCGGCTGGTGTTTTACCGACAATGTTGTGAAACATTTTAGGCAAGTCATAAAGGAACGAGAGGGACAGGCCACTAAAGAAAAAAGATACTTTGGGGGCGAAAGAAGTCCGTGACTTGAACTGGCCCTAGTGGCATTAAAAAAAAAGGGAATAAACCCCCAAAAAGACTTACTACCTCAAGTCCAAGGAAGGGGATTCCCTTCTAAACAGTAAGAAGATAATGCTCTTCCCCCCTCCCTCCCATCAATCATCACCAATCTTCATAAAAATAATGTCTTAATGTGCATGGCCCCCTTTTTAGTTTGTGTGTATTAAAAAATTAATATTTCATGTGTAAAAAAAAATTTTTTTTTTATACTTTTGGGTGTTTGCACAGATTAATTTTATTTCCATTATTTCTTATGGGGGAAAATTTATTCACATAACATTATTTCGCTAACAATTACCCCTCTTGCACATTAAAATCGTTAACGGGGGCCACTGTACTTCTATTCTATTGACTGACACAAGAAAACGCCAAGCAACTGTTCCCTCAAAAAAAAAGTGTCAGTAATTGGTAATTTGGCCAATTAATGAAAATTCAAATACACCCAAAATTTTAAAAAAGGGGCCAGAAAAACAATGCAGGCATTCCTGGTACTAAACTAACATTTCCTCTGTTCATTAGTTACGTTTTCAGGCTTTACTAATGAATTTCATTTTGAATTTTTATTCAAACCAAAAAATAGAAGATTTACTGTTATGCAATATTGTAATAATTGTATAAATAATACCAGCACATTTGTGAATGTATATTAGACCCACCAGCAGGTGTGTATTAGACATGTGAGGTCATTTGTTTACTCATGAACATCAGCAAAAATTTTACATTTCCGCTACTTTCAGCTCAGTTTCAAGCCATTTCCCGTACTAAAACCAATCAAAATCATCTCTATTTCTGTAACATATCTTCCATTCTGTCAAATGAGACCAAGAAATCGCAAATACAACTATAAAAACATACGAAAAAAACTGCAAGGTCGCTGTTTTAATCGAAAATAACGGTCTCAGCTTTTTCTCTCATTATGCACTATGTGCTGCAGGATTTGTTTTATGTGGTGCACACATACCACACAGATGTATTCTCTCATATCAAGGCTAAAATTTACCACTCACAGCTTATCAGTGTGAGCTGAGCTCATGACATAGATCTACGGTTTGGACCCTTGACGTAAAGCCATAGATCTACGGCACGGACCCTCAAGAGGCTAAAAAAAAACATAGTTTGATAAGGTCACAGGTTATATATAATATATAATAGCTAAATTCAAATCCAAATACCTACAAAAACCTCTCACAGTGATAAACATCTACAGAATTCCACAATCAAACATTAGCCAATTTAGTCAAAACCTAGGAAGTATGATAACTGATGCACGCATGAACAAAGATCACTTACTACTCTTAGGTGACTTCAATATAAATCTCCTGCAAGACCAGGACCCACACGTTACTGAATCCACAAACACAATGAGTAACTGCATGTTGCTACCAACAGTAACAAAACCTACAAGAGTTACAGAGACTAGTGTTTCCCTACTTGACCACATCTGGACCAACACCATATCTCCTTAAAATCAGCATAATTACAGATATACCACAGACCACTACCCTACTTTCCTCATAAAACTCTTGGTAAAATACCCCAAGACACTACTAAAGTCACCTTCAGACTTCACAATGAGGCAGCCTTAATAACTTCACAACAGCAGTAACAAACATTGACTGGCACACTGAGCTAGAAATCTATACAGATATTGACGAATGTTTTAATAATTTTCTATAAAAAGACCCAATACCTTTATAACAAGCACTGCCCTAAAAAAACTAAACAATGACAGCTAAGAGACTGAACAGTCCCTGGCTAACACCCAGCATTCTCAATCCATAAATACAAAACACCGATACGAAAAACAGTACAGAATGGCTCACATAACCAAGACCAAACAAAACGTTACTCGTCAATCCTAACCAGCCTGATAAGAAGGGCAAAAAAATTGTATTATGAGAACAGATTATCCAACTTACGAGGTGATATAAAAAAGACCTGGAAGACCCTATCAGAAATTCTGGACAAAAAAGATATCACGACATAGCGAAATAAAATTAGCAAAATCAGATGAACCCCAACTCCCACCAACAGAAACAGCAAACAGACTCATGATTTCTTCTCCACTATAGTCAAAACCTTGCCAATAATATCCCAAGCTCAGATACCCCACCAAATGACTACCTCACGGGCAACTACCCGAACACACTGTTCCTAGCTCTGACTAACCCACTAACGAAGTCTCCCTTATATCAACTGCACTGAAAAACAAGGCAGGAGATTTAAATACCTTACCATCCTTTATATACAAAAAAGCGTCACAAGTACTATCACCAATCATTGCAACACATTTTAACAAATCCATTGAATCCTCCACCTTCCCTACAGTTCTCAAAATAGCAAGGGTCACCCCGATCCATAAAGGAGGTGACCAAACAGAGTTGAATAACTATAGGCCAATATCCAATTTACACCCTCTCTCAAAAATCTTCGAAAAATTAATTCATAAACGAATCTACTCCTACCTCATCTCCCATAACATTCTTAACCCCTGCCAATTTGGATTCAAGCCTAATAAAAGTACTAATGATGCTATTATACACATGCTAGAACATATATACACTGCAATAGAGAAAAAAGAAGTCCCTCTGGGGATCTTCATTGACTTACGTAAAGCTTTTGAAACAGTTGACCATGACTTGCTCCACGTAAAATTTTCACACTATGGTATTAGAGGGCACTCCCTCAACTACCTCAAGTCTTACCTCAGCAACAGAAGCCAATACGTATGTGTACGCAAATGGGGCAAGCTCTTCCGCACAACCAATTACAGTTGGTATCCCACAGGGAAGTGTCCTTGGCCCTCTTCTCTTTCTCCTATACATAAATGACCTACCAAATGCTTCGCAATTACTCAAACCCACACTTTTTGCAGATGACACCACATATGTCTTCTCTCACCCGAGCCCAGTCACGCTAGCCAATACTGTAAACACCGAATTACAGAAAATATCTACCTGGATGAGGACAAACAAACTTACACTAAACATTGACAAAACCTACTTCATTCAGTTTGGTAGCAGAGCTACAGATGTACCTCTTAACATAACGATAAATGGATCACCTATCACAAAGCTAACAGAGGGAAAATTCTTAGGAATCCACCTCGATAATAGACTCAAATTTCAAACACATATACAACAAATTTCTAAGAAAATTTCCAAGACTGTAGGCATACTATCGAAGATACGGTACTATGTTCCACAGTCAGCCCCCTGGCCCTACTATCACTCTCTATTTACCCCTATCTTACCTATGGAATTTGTGCATGGGGCTCAACAACAACTAACCATCTCAGACCACTAATTACCCAACAAAAGGCTGCAGTTAGAATGATAACAAATTCTCAATACAGGCAGCACACTCCACCAATATTCAAAACACTCAACCTACTCACCATACAAAACATCCATACTTATTATTGCACTTATTACATACATAAACACTTAACTCTGATATTAACCCTCCCCTCAAACATCTCCTTGCCAACCTCAACAGAACACATGACCATAATACAAGGCACAGATCACTCTTTGATGTTCCTCGTGTCCATCTTACGCTATGCAAAAACTCAATGCACATAAAAGGCCCTAAAATCTGGAATTCATTACCTGTAAATATAAAAGAAACACTACCTGTTTATAAATTCAAGTCCTCTTCTCAAAGTTCACTTACTCACCCAAAACCAAATAAATACTGAATAACTGAACCATATAAATTGTATATCCTAAATGTTACTCACAATTATATCACACAAATGTTAAACCTAACTTTGTTATTTTTTTTAAATACACTACCTAACAGAATACTCCATTCTACTGAATGAACAGCAATGCATGCAACCATATGACCTGTTCTTTGTAATACTCATTTGTATTTATAGTAATCTGTTTACAATAATGTCTTATCACTGATTTCATCATTGCTTAGTTAATCTTAAGTTAATTTGTAAGCCACCCGTAATGCTAATGCATATAAGTGGCTTTGGCATGCTGCTCTTACCTGTATTTTTTTGTACCTCTGTATGTATGCTAAATTTCTAAATAAATAAATAAATAAATAAATACATTTATGAGATTCATTTATTCAGTATTTATTTAGTTGTGGGTGAGTAAGTGGTTTTTAACCCTTTCAGGGTCGCCAGGCCCTCTCCCAGACTTGTTCTCAGGATCGACAAATTTAAAAAAAAAAAAAAAAAAAAAAAAAAAAAGATTTATTCTTATTTAAAGATAGAGAATCTTTTCCTAATCATAATGACACCAAAAGTATGAAATTTGATGGAAAACTTATGGAATTATGCTTTCGCAAAGTTAGTGGTCTCAACGATGTTTATGCATCGGCGATTTGGCCCACTTTGAGCCCTATTTTCGGCCAATTCCAGTGTACTAGTCAACATAAATCATTACTACATGTATTTCACTAGAACTCCATTTTTTTTCTATCAAATAAGTACAAGAAACCACCCATTTACCGATTTCAACTGTAGAATAAAGTGGTCAGAATTTAGCAATTTTGCCAATTTCACACACATTTCAAAAGATGCCAATTTCCGAATAGGGTCCAGAATAAACAAGAAAGACATTCCTGGCACTAAAATAACATTTCCTCTGTTCATTAGTCACGTCCCCATGCCCCTCTTACATTCTTTTGCTTTCCACTTTGAATTTTTATTCTCACAAAAAATAGAAGATTTACTGTTATGCAGACTACTGCATTAGTGTAGAAATGGTATAAATAATATCAGCGCACTTGTGAAAGAATATTAGATTCGCCAGTTGACATGTATTGGATGCGTAGCATGATTTGTTTACTTTTGAACTTTGGTAAAAATCGAACATTTCTGCTACTTTGAGCTCAATTTCAAGGTACTTTTCATTGAAAAACCAGTCAAAATCATCTCAATTTCTGTAATATGTCTTCCATTCTATAAATTAAGACCAGGAAAACTAGAGTACAACAATAAATACCATACGAAAATACAGTGCAACGTCGCTGTTTTAATCCAAAAACACAAAGTTTTTTTTTCTCATTAGGCACTGTGTGCTGCAGGATTTTTTTTATACTGCACACACTGACCAGATAGACCCATTCTTTCATATGCAGGCCTACCAGCTTTCTCTCATTAGATTTGAGGGCGCTAGAATTTAGGCGTACTAGTATGTCAAAAACCCTGGTGCGTAAGCCGTACTAGTACGTCCAAAACCCTGAAAGGGTTAAGAAGAGTCTTGAATTGATAAACAGACGGTATTTCTTTTAGATTCACAGGTAATGAATTCCAGATTTTTGGGCCTTTTGTGTGTATTGAGTTTTTACATAGTGTGTGTGATGGACACGGGGAACATCAAAGAGTGATCTGTGCCTTGTGTTATGGTCATGTGTTCTGTTGAGGTTGGTAAGGAGAAGTTTGAGGGGAGGGTTTATATCCGAGTTTAGTGTTCTATGTATGTAGTAGGCACAATAATAAGTATGGATGTTTTGTACAGTGAGTAAGTTTAGAGTTTTGAATATTGGTGGAGTATGCTGCCTGGAGTGGGAATTTGTTATCATTCTGACTGCAGCCTTTCGTTGGGAAATTAATGGCCTGAGATGATTTATTGTCGTTGAGCCCCATGCACAAATTCCATAGGTGAGATAGGGGTAAATGAGCTAGTGATATAGGACCAGGAGGGCTCACTGTGGAACATAGTACCGTATCTTCGATAGTATGCCTACAGTCTTGGAGATTTTCTTGGAAATTTGTTGTTCATGTGTTTGAAATTTGAGTCTATTATCAAGATGGATTCCTAAGAATTTTCCCTCTGTTAGCTTTGTGACAGGTGATCTGTTTATCATTATGTTAATTAAGAGGAACATCTGTAGTTCTGTTCCCAAACTGAATGTAGTAGGTTTTGTCAATACTGGGAGTAAGTTTGTTAATCATCACCCCGGTAATATTTTCTGTAATTTTGGTATTTACAATTTTATTATT
>NW_026505556.1:0-22730 GCF_026875155.1 Cherax quadricarinatus
CCCCATGTTGACTTTCTGAGGTCAAGTTCTCATCCTTTCCAATTTTGAGTTTCCATGCTTCTTGATAAGCATTTTACCTTTATGGTAATTGGTGAGACGAGTCCTAGAGGATCAAAACATTGTGATACCTCTGACAGTAAACTACGTTTAGTGAGTGTACTGCATGATTTTATTGTTTATCCTTTTGAGACTCAAAGTATCTTCCTGTGTGTTCCAATTAAGTCCCAGCATATTGTTGCAATCAGGAATTTCAGTTTCAGGGAAATCTTCTTTGATAAGTTCCTTAATTGCTTTGAATTTGTATTCCACATCCTTAGAGGCATATTTGCTTCTTTCATCTCCTTGTTAGCTTCTCTGTATAAGGATTTCAAATCCTCCTCTTTATTCACAGTACCTTGAAGATTGTCCACATAGAAACTTTTCTTTAAGACTTTTTTGAAGGGACTTTCAGATTTCTTCAAATGTGTATTTAGAGTAGCTTCTAGTAAGAATGGAGAGGATGTTGCACCAAATAATACTGATTTGAAACGATAAGTTTTCACAGGACTTTGAGGATCATGTGGATTTTCAGGCCACAAGAATCGAGTATAATCTCTATCTATTTCTTGTAGTCCTACTCTTAAGAAAGCTTGGAAATATCAGCCGTGTAGGCATATGGGTTTGTGCGAAATTTCATAAGCACGTCTCCAAGCTTCTCAGTTAGTGAGGGTCCGGTCATCAGACAGTCATTAAGACTTGCTACATCTTTATTTGCACGTGCGCTGCAATTATTATACAACACGTAGTGGAGTGGTTTCAGAATCTTTCTGACTCCATGGTGCGGGAGATAATGAGGTTTGTCTTCAACTTATCTTCGACTATTTCCTCAATGAATTTATTGTCCAACTGTTCTTGTATGATATTATCATAGACAGTCAGTAGCTCTGGATTCTTCCTGAGCTCATGTATTTGTGCTTTCATCTGTCCGAAAGCCATGCGATAATTGCTAGGTAGATGTGGTGGATTTAATTTCCATGGTAACTAACCCAATACTGTCCATCTTTATATTTGACAGTGTCCAAATATTGGTTATAAGTCTGAGACTCTTGTGGGCTTGGTTTATTTACATCAATACCTATCGCATCTAAATCCACAACTTATCAACTGGTTCAAATTTATTTCTTCCAGTAATGATAATTTTTGCTGTGGTACATGATCAGCGGTTATTCTCGTAACTAGTACATTTTCCACTGAATCAATATCAGCTTCTTTCCCACTTTGAGAGGGAATGGGACCACATATCATGTGGCCTCCTGCTGTTTTCAGCAAGTGAACATCATGTTTACTTACTATATTTTGCACAAAACAGTGATAATAATCACTTCCAATGATTAAATCAATTGGACTAATTGTGTCCGTCTGTATGTCAGGACAGGCTAACTTGACCTTAGCTGCTTTCAGTGCTGCAACTGTTTCTTTTAATCCCTGGATCTGCACCCGACTTAGGCAAATCATCTACTACCACAGCTTCTACTGTCTTTTCCTGTTCCTAGACCAACAGTGATTTTGGCTAGGTCATATGTCTGTTTACCAGAATTGTGGAAAAAACCAGCTATATTAAAATGTATTTTGGCATAGGGTTGTTTATTTCAGTTTTTTGCAACACTGTTCTTCTTATGAAGGACCTTTGTGAGCCTTGATCAAATAGTGTTAGCACATTGGTTTTGTGTAATTTATTAGATAACTCAACTCGAGCTATCGGGAGAGCAGTTGCTTTAAACTTATCTCTCACATTTAATGCTGTTGCTTGTTGACTTCCCGATTCTGTGGAAGTCTGCTGCTGTTCAGCAAAAATATTTGCATAAAGGCGTATGATGCAATACCCATGCATTTAAAACACTTCTTCATGTGACATTTTACCTCCCTTGCGTGTTCACCTAAATACTCTTAGAAGTGCATTCTTTTTCAGCTGATGAACACGTTGTTTAACGGGCCTCCATTGAGTGTAATGAATACAATACTGGGCCACCAATGTGATCAATCTCAAAGTACACATTATTGGAGTAAGAGTTATGTGTGACAGTTTTTTTTACGTGTCTATTGTATTCCACAGCTTGATAAATGCCTATATGGGATATCCCATTATGTGTTTATGGATAGGTATACACTTCTTATACTGAATTGACGGTTTGTTAGCCACTGGATTTGTGGATTTTTTTCATCTTGTCTCGTTGCTTGCAATGCATAAACTATTGTTTGTAAACCATTGCTAATTTCTTTACAAGTGAAATAAGCGTTTATTGAAACATAAATTTAATCGTTTCAATAGTTTTTGTTAGGTGACAACTTTATCTTGTTACAATATACCACAGATAAACCAATCACATTGTCATAGTCATATTTAGCACCTAAGATATGAGACTATTGTCTAATGTGTTCAAAATGCCTGAAATCTGAAAACAAGTTTGGGTGGCCCCTTTAAGCTTGATATTAAACCTGCATGGCCTAACACTAGCCTTGTCATCATCATAAGGAATTGTCTCTAAAGACACTAGAGGCTATTTTATAATTCCTTAACCCACCGAATGACTTAATCATTCATAGGGTTCTCCCCTTCACAAACATTTAAGGTAAGTGAACTAGCAATCTCATCTATGCAGTTCGTGAATTTACTATGGATTGAAAACGCACTAATGAATACTTCATAATTATGACCTTGGAAAAATAGGTAATGACAATGTAGGTTAAGCTTGGTAAAATGGGACACTTGTTGTTTTTACAGTGTAACAGGCGTATTGACCACTAGTACACAGTAGGTCCTCGGACATGGTTTACGCAGATAGCCGTACTCCTGTCCACCTTACTTGTTGATCACAAAAGTATCCAAAAACATTTTTATTTCATCTCAAGATGGATCTGATTCAAGAAAATTTATTTTCATAATGTGTATAGTCTGAATAATTATTTCCATACGTTTGTAATAATTCAACTGACCTCAACATCCATCAAAAATCATGTTTGTTATCTTGAGTTAAATACTAACAGACAGAAATTAGATTTTCAAATTGGTGTAATCTTAGTCTGTAAAGACTGAAACTGAATTTTTCAAACAAGGCCATTTTAATGTATACTGAAAATTCCCCTAGCACCACACTTAGATGTTTAAATACACTGTACTGCTATAAACAACTGAGTTTTTGTTTGCTTAAAGTCACAATAATCGATCAACACTTCTGACCCACTAAGCTTAACCTCAGGTCAATGACCATGAAGGTTGTATGGCTTTGTGCTGTGTCAGCCTGCCCATGATTATTAATCGTAAATAAACGTTATACACTTCATTCACTATACACTATAAATGTCACTGTAAACTGTACAATCGACACGTGAATAATACTTACACATATATAAATTTCTCTGTAATATATATTTTGAAAGCTTACAACTTTATATATAAGTTCCTTTAATAGAACAGTAGAATCTATAAGTAAGCAAATCTTCATCACAATCTTGGTCTCTTAATTGACTGTCCTATAAAACATTATAAAGACTGTTTGTATTACACACAGACAAACACATCATCATTGTGTGTGTTGTCTTTAGTCAGCAATTTCTCCAGATTGAGCAGTGATTGCAGATGTGGGGAGTCACCCACTCCCGTTTTCTTATTGGTTGAACGCCAGGGTGAGCGCCCTTTTTTTCTTTGGCTGCCCATTCGTCCCCCTGTTATAGATCTGGAGGACTCAATTATACTGATTTTATTGTAAAACACTAGTTTTATACAGCTTTTTTTCGAAAGGACCTTGCTCATAGTTATTTGTACACTGTTAGTATCAACATATTTGGACCACAGTGTGGTCTTTATCTGGTTCGAAGACCAAAACTACCCAGTTGATAATTTGGCCATAGCACTAAGATATAATTATATAATGACACTTACTGATAAATGACAGCAAATACGCTACAACAGCCGTCCTGCAGACAGTCTAGAGGCGTTCGAAACCATCACAACTGTGGCTGTCAAAATACAAATTGTAAGTAAAATTACCCCTAGGGTGTAAGTCAGCATATTTCGATTCGATGATCTGACAAATACTTACTTGTTTGGACTGCACAAGTTCACTATTACAGGCCGATTATAGGTTGATTACAAACATCCATGTACTCAAGAATTGCGAATCCCCCGATCTACAAGAAATTCGTAACATACCTACTCTATGTAAGTGAATATGGTGTTCTCCAACACTGTCGAACAGATAATCGGTGACTTGATAGAAGCTGAAGTGTCCTTGGATGTCCACGTTCTTCATTGTCTAGGAACCGCACACTGGTACACTATGTTTCAACAGAGATTTCGTCTTTATTGTACACAAATGTATAACAAGAGGAAGCTGATCACAACTCTCAAGTGGTTTGTGTTAGAGTCACTTTTTATTCACACTAAGGACAATCAGTGTCCTTTATTGTATCCTGGCGTTCAGTGGGCAGCTCTCTAGAGTCAAAATAATCTGCGTCAGTACACCACCGGTCCGCATCCGTCACTGCCCTAGCACAATAAAAAAACGCTGGACGCTAGGTCACCTTGCATCCTATTGTCACTCAAATACCGACGCATGAAGACACTGTCAAGCCAGAAATGTTTTTTCTTGTCTGAGTCATTAATCAGAGACAACAAATGCTTCACTATTTTTAACTATGAATAGAAGTGGGAGCAGTGATTATTCTTAATAAGTTTAGATACCTGCTAAGTAAGAATATATTGGCTACATAAAAATACACAATGCAACACGAACTGCAAAGCAAGGCATTTGACCACGCATACGGCATCTCTGTGATTCAAATACTCACACTAGCAGTAAACAGACGCTCGCCACTTCTGAGAGAGGCTGCCCACCAGGCTGAAAAGAGGCTGAATGGGCTGAAGGGCTAAGGGGGCGTGATACCCCCCTCCTGAGAAAATTTCTCCACACAGCATAAACTGTGTGAACGAGGAACTTTTTGTGGATGTTTGGAAAATTGGTTTTGAGGGTATGAGGTGGTCCAACGCTGTATAGGGCAGTAATGAGGTGCGCAGTTAAAGGGTAAGCGGGGGGGCCGTGATGATGGAACATGATTAAGCAGGTTGCCCGCGTCACAGTTGCTTTTTGCTTGCGTGCAACATCCTTTCTTTGAGGCTGTGGACGAGGAATTGCGGAGGTGGGGGGGGAAGTATGGGGGGCATAGTAGGTTATGTGGATGATACAACTGTGTTAGTTACGAGTGGGGAGGCTTTACGTAGGGTGGGAGAGGTCATTAGGAGCTTTGGGTATGTTTCAGGAATGGTAGTTAATTTAGCAAAGTCTAGGTTATTAGAAGTAGGAACATGGGTTGGGGGGAGATTGGGGGAGGAGATGGGATGGACGGTTTGTGATAGAATTAAGGTGTGTGGGATAGGGTATATGAAGCAATTGCAGGAATGTAGGAGGATTAACTCAGAAGCAGTCACGAGTAGGGTTATAGCAAGTTAAAAGTTTGAGGGCCAGTGAGTGGCGTTACAGCAAAGGGTGTTGGTAATAATTCGGTGGTGTATAGCAAGGTCTGGGGTGTAGCGGAGGGTTCCCTTTGAGGGTGCAGGATATACAGGAAATACAGAGGAGGGTGTTGAGGTTTGTGTGGGGGTTTGGGAGGGCCTGGTTGTCCAAAGATGTGGTCATTGACGGAGGTGCAAAGGGGGGTCTAGGTTTGTTGGACTTAGGGTCTAGGGTAATGGTTTTTATATTAAGCAGAGGTATTTAAGGGTGGGGGGAGAGGGGTGTTAGGGTGGATAGGGTGATGAGGGATGCTAGAAACTGGTGGAGTGGTAGGGATTTGAGAAAGTGTGAAGATGTAAAATTCATGTTGGCAGTGGGGCAAGTAAAAAGGTTGAAGGTAAAAGCAGTGGTGGTGTGGTGTGGGGAAGGGGTGCATTGCAGGGGGTCACAGTATACCCCATGTATAACATGGAGGGTCATATGGAGGGAGTTCAGGACGCTTCGGATACCAGCAAGGGTTAGGGAGTTGGTGTATCGTTTTCTAATGGGTGTGGTGGCATCTAAGTATATGTTGCATAAGATGGGGTTTGTTAGAGAGGCAACATGTTTATTCTGTGGGGAGGAGGAGACGGCATATCATGTGGTATATTTTTGTTCATCTTTGGAAGTGGTGAGAGTCTGGATGGCGGGGGTTTATTAGGCTGTTGGGGGGGGGAGTTGGTCTTTTCTTAGATCGTTGTCAATGGATGTTAGTGGGGTAGCAAGTGAGGTGGGTAGGGCTTTGATGTATGTCATGGCAGATTATTTGCATGTTTCTTGGGGTATGAGGCAGGTTGTAGGGCAGTTGAGGATAAAAGCGTTAGCAGCGAGGTTTTATAGGACAAGGTGTAGGAATAGGTTAATATATGGGGGGAGATGGGATTCAAGTTTTTCGATAGGTTATCGTAATTTTTCTGTAGCACAGCTTCTAAGGGAACAGGGGGGGGGCAAGGTAGAGTCTTTTTTTGTGAGGGGGGGAGGGGGTGTAAGGTTAGGATAGCAGTGTGGAAGGTGGTGTGAGGGTGAGATAGTGAGGGCATATATTTTATGAAATGGTATATGTTCCTGTAGAGATATTTGATGTTGGCGATCAGTACCTTGGATACATAGTCATAATTGGAATGCCTTGCATTACATATTGGTTGGGTATATTATTGCACTCACTATCGAGGAGAGGTGGTTTAAGTGGCTGTTATGGCTTTTTAGGCCAAGTAGTACTGAACACGTGAAAAAATGATTTACCAGTGAATTATAGTATGTGTTTTTTATTAACGTTGAGAAGGGGTTTTAAAATATAAAATAAAGCAAGTAAAAACTGTAGTCAAGTTTTTAGTAGTTTTAACGTGTAGCTGCAAGTACTTTCCATATTACCCTTGATTAGTTTTTCTTTAGATAATTAGTATACAAGTATTTCCTTTATAACGGTACTTCTTTATAAAAGAAGGATTGTAATACCTTGGCACAAGAGAATGTGAAGAATATGACTTAGTCAAGGAGGTTTAATTGTGTTTCAGATAGGGAGATTAGAATTTTGTTTAGTCATTAACAAGTTTGCCCCGTCCTTGTGAGAACCCATTTGATATGGTTTATATTAAATATGTACATAGGTTGTTTAAAGAAGTGTATCCTCTAATTTATGTGTAAAATACATGTTATACAATGATGTTCTGATTTTCATGGTTGTTGTTTTTATTATTGATATGGAATATTGTGGATGTATATTCTTCCAATTATACAAGTGTGTCCGTGTAGTAACATAATGTACATATCTGTGTTCTTATGTATTTTGATTGTTAGGTTACTTGAGGTTTTGTTTTTGTCAAAACTGCATGAAGAAATATTTTTTGTATGCCACTGGTTTATTAATTGTTAAAAAGGTGGTTTGTAAAGGTTGGTAATCTACCATAAGGGTAAAGTGTTATTTAAGTTTCTGGAAATGTGTGGCTAGAGGAATTTTGATAATATCCAGTATAGGTTCTTTTATTAATCACTTATAAAGTCTTGTAATTCGTTTAAAATGAGGGGTAGGGAACCTGGATTATATGGGTATACTTTGTATATAGCCTTTTATGTATAATGTACTAGTGTGAATATTCTTTGATTATATAGTCTTTTTTGATAAAAACTGGGTTTGAATATATTAATCCATAACTGTATGTTTGGGTGTGTGGGTTGCCTTTTGTGTAGTCACATGTATGATTGAATTTTTGGGAATGGCAAATCGATTGTTAAATTGGTAGTGTGACTATTAAAGTATAGTTTAGTAGCTGGTTTAGGGAATGTGAATTGTTGTTCATTTTTAATGGATAACATGTCTTAGTTTATGTAATGTATGATTAGTATAACATATGAATTTGTATGTGCTTTTTAAGTAAAATATAAAACAAAAATTCAAATTGTATTACTCTATAAGGATTAAATGCTGAGTTTACGAGAATTTGGTTATGTATTGTTTACATGTGTAAAATAATATTTACCTGGTGGCTAAAGCCCCCTTCACACACGAGGGCCGGTTCGATTCCCGGCGGGTTGGAAAAATTTCGAATACGTTTCCTTACACCTATTGTACTGTTCACCTAGTAACAAATAGGTACCTGGTAGTGTTAACGACTGGTGTGGGTCGCATCCCCTGGGGGACAAGATTTAAGACCCCAATGGAAATAAGTAACAGTTCCTGTGTAGCGCACTGACTTCTTGGGTTATCCTGGGTGGACAAAATAACCCTCCGGGAGTTAAAAATCCGACCAACGAAATCTTATCTTATCTTATCTAACACCTAGCATGGCTAGGCATTTCGGGCAGACTTAAATTAAATCTTAAGTTTAAAATATTACAAAATTATGAGGTAAGTTGGTATTATGGCTAAGTGACTAAATACTAGTTTGTGAGTTTAGCAATGTAATGCTTTTGTTTTGGCACTATACATAGTTTCAGTATTGGAGTATCACGGGCCCACCTTATGACTAGTTAGGATCATTATTTGATTTTTGAGATTAAATATTTCTATTTAGGGGTCAAATGGGTAGTGAGTGTAAGTGTGAACCACCAGGGGGTTTTCGTGTAATTAGTTGACAGGGTGTATCAGGGAGATGAGATGTTTTCTGATGGTAGTTTTTGAAGGTGATGAATGTGTCTGCAGTTTTAAAAATTTCAGGTGGGGTGTTCCAGATTTTTAGGGCCTTTTAAACATACATTGATTTTTGTAAAGGTTTAGTCGGACAGGGGGAATGTCAAAGAGATGTTTGTGTCTGGTATTGTGCCTGTGGGTTCTGTCGCAAACTATCAAGAAAGCGTTTTAGGTCAAGGATAATATTGGAATTTAGGTCCCTGTAGAGTAGATTGCACAGTAGTAAGTGTGGATGTACTGAACAGGGAGTAAGTTTAGATCTATGAAGAGTGGGGGGGTTGTTGCCAGGGAGGGGATTTAGTGATTATTCTTACTGCGGCTTTTTGTTGGGTTAAAATTGGCTTTAGGTGTGTTGTTTGCGTTGAACCCCAAAGCACATATAGCATGGTGAGGTATGGATATAAAGTGAATGGTATAGTGTGAGATGGGCAGTTTGCGGCACGCAGTATCATATCTTGGAGAGGATCCCAACCTTTTTGGATACTTTTTGGTTATGTGTTGGATATGGGTACTGGAGTTCAGGTTGTTGTCGAGGTATAGGCCTAGGAATTTGCCCTCATTATGCCGGGCCCAAATTAGAGTGTTGTCGATCTTAATGTTAATTTGCGCATCTCCTGCTCTGCTACCAAACATGATGTAGTAGGTTTGTCAGTGTTAGCGTAAGTTTTATTGGCTGTCATCCAAGTCGACATTTTGATCAGCTCCTCATTAACAATGGTGTTTGAGGGTGGCAAAGATTAGGGTGAGAAATGACATAAGTCGTGTCGTCAGCAAAGAGAATGGGGTTCGGGGTGTTGAGATACTTTTTGGAAGATCATTGATATTATATGAGGAAGAGCAGGGGACCAAGGACACTTCCTTGCGGAAACCCAGTATCAAGTGGCTGTGTTGTTTGTTTGCTGTGTCTTAATGGTGAAAATACTGATACCTATTAGAAAGGTAAGATTTGAAATATGCAAGCGCATGGCCTTTTAAACACCATAAGGGTCAAGTTTGTGGAGTAGGATGCCGTGGTCTACTGTGTCAAAAGCTTTTCTTAGGTCAATAAAAATTCCTAGTGGATAAATTTCCCTTTTTTTCAATGCTGTGTAAAGCAGATCTAACATTTTTATGATTGCATCGTTAGTGCTTTTATTTTTCCTGAATCCAAATTGGGCAGGGGTTGAGTATGTTTTGTGCCGTTATAAATGAATATAGTCTCCTGTGCACGAGTTTCTCAAAGATTTTGGATAGCAATGGTAAGTTTGATATTGGCCTATAGTTTGTTTAAATCTGTAGGGTCACCACCTTTATGTATTGGTGTAACCCTTGCCGTCTTTTAGTAGTTTCGGGAAGGTTGCTAGTTTTTAGTGACTTGTTAAAAAGTAATGAGATAGCATGCGAGAGGACATGGGCCGCTCTCTTGTACAATAATGGTGGGACATGAGACAGTTCCCGAGTTATTTTTAAGTACTTTATAATCTCGGTGCTTCCATGGGCTCAGTTGGAGCAAAGTAGAAGGAATTTGGGAAATTCCATCTAGGTTAGTCCACGGCATGGGCATTGGTGTGTGGATTTTATTGGCGAGATTAGAACCTATGGTTGAGAAGAAGTCGTTTTTTTGTTAGCTGTGTCAGTGGGATGCCAGTGGTGTTTCATTAGGTTTAGTTAGGGCAATATTCTTGTTTTTTTTTCAGTTTTTTTTGGGGCCCTAGAATCTGAGAGAGTTTTTTTCCAGGTCTTTTTTTATATCTCCTCTTGTGTAGTGAATCTAATGGAGTAATATAGTTGTTTGGGCTTTCTTTATTACTTTGGTGAGGACTGATGAATAGTGTTTAAGAATATCTTTGTGTATTAAGCCCTGTCTTTATATTGCTTTTCATATTGGTGTTTCTTTCAATGGATTTCTGAATGGTGCTGGTTAGCCATGGGCAACCAAGCCGTTTGTTTGTGATCAGTTTCGTTTTTATAGGACAATGTTTGTTGTATAGTTCAAGTAATTTGTTAAGAAAAATGTCTGTCCAATCATCAATACCATTGGCCCTTGGAGAATTCTGTAGGCCAGTCAACAGTCTCTAGGTCCCGCTGTGAACTTCCTTATTGAGGGGCCTCATCATGGATTCCCAAATGAAACTTTGTTTGTATTCAAGTGGTGGTTTACTAATGTTTGTCAGGAGGAAGGTAGGGTAGGTTTGGGCTGTAGTGCTATCTGTGATTATCCCTGATTTAAGGGGGGTTAGTATATTTTGGGCCATATGTGGTTTTATTATGTTTTCACTCGTTTCAGTGAGCCTGGTTGGTTTAGTTATTGTTGGTATGAGAAGTGTTTTTTACAGTTTAATATGTTTATTATGCACCCCGTACCCATCCTTTGGGCGGGAGTCAAAAGATTACGAGGTACATAAATTTGGTCCAGGGACTGGACTCCAAGGTTTTTTATAGCTGAGCAAGTTACAGGGGGTAATGAACTCACAATTTACAAAGGTAATGAACTCACAATTTACAAAGGTAATGAACTCCAGGTAGGTCCTGGTCACAATCATGACAAATTACAAAGGTATTAACAGATTACAGAGTACGTAATGGGTCCAGGACTGGGCCCCCAAAGTTTTGATAGCTGAACTAGGTACAAAGGTAATGAGCTCACAAGTTTACAAAGAGTAATAAATTCTGTAGAATGGTTTACTTACGTTTATACATGGCTACAATCATGAACAAAATTATAGAGTAATGAGCAATTCCCCACTTCACACCCGGTCACAACTTTAATGAAGTGTGTTGTTCATATTGTTGATGAAATCAGTTTTCAGGCTAAATCTTAGTTGGCCAAGGTTGATGTTGAAGTCTCCAGCTAAAAGAAGGTGGTGCTTATTCATTTGTCTGTTTGTTATTAGTGCCTTTAGTTTCCCCACTGAAATTTGGGATGTTTGTGTGGGGGTATCCGGTAAATGGCACCGATTGTTATAGGCGTCTTAAGTTTTTTTACAGTAAAATTAGCAAAAATGTATTCTCCATATTCATCACTAAAGCAAGTGGTGCTAATACAAGATAATTGGTTAGAGTAATAAATTGCAATACCACCCTCAACTTGGTATGGTCTGCAGTTGTGGATTGCTGTGTATCCTGGTAGAGGGTAGATATCTATTGTATCCTGTTTAAGCCAGGTCTCAGTAAGAATAATGCAGAAGGGTGTCTTTAGTGATTCAAGAAGTGCCAAGAGGTCATCATAGTTTTTGCTTAAGGACCTGATGTTGTAGTTAAGTACTGATAGACTTTTAGCATTGTTTAGGATAGTGCTGGCTTGTGATGCTGTGTAGTAAAGGCAGTTACTTTCCAATAGGAAGGTGAGGGTACAGGTCAATGGGAGGTTGGGTGAAAGTGTACCAATGGAGAGAGGTTTGAGGCAGGGCTGTCCGATGTCACAGCTGCTCTTTGCGTGTGTGCAGAATCCTTTTTATGAGTCTGTTGAGAGGGTAATGAACAATCAGGAGATGGAAGGGGGGTGCAAAGGGGGCATCGTTGGGTATGTGGATGATACTACTGTTTTGCTAAGGGGTAAGGAGAGTTAAGGAGGGTGGGGTAGAGTGATTACAGATGTTTGGTATGAATACCGGAATGAGAGTTAATACGGTGAAATCAAGGTTACTAGAGGTCGGTAATTGGATAGGGGGGGGGGCTTGGGGATAGGGTTAGGATGGACAGTGGTTGACAGAATCAAGGTATGTGGGATATGGTATTTGGCGGAAGTGCAGGCATGCAGAAGGGTAAATTCGGAGTCTGTCACGGGTAAGGTTTTAAGTAGACTTTTTTTTTTTTTTTTTTTTATATTTTATTTAAAACATGACATTACAAAAATATAATATGTAAAACTCATTTAATTCTGTAAATTAACACAATCCTCCCTACAGCTAATATTACGACACCACACTTACAACTCCGTGTGAGTACACCCCCCCCCCTCCCTGCTCCTTCATCCTATCACTTAACCCAAACCTGTTGAAGCTACTCAACAGAATTACATGATATATATATCACAACAAACATTACATTGCTACAACATAAAAGGCATGTAGCACACATAAGTAATTTCACTACAGGAAAGACACCAACCTAAAAATTATCACCAACACAAACGTGTTTGAAGCCTCAACCCCCCCCCCCTTGCATGTCCCACCCAAACCTATTCACAACCAAACATACAAATTATACAGTAAAGAAAAAGAATACAACATCGTAACACATTGATACAGTACATGTATATACACCATTTCACAAATATCCTCAAGTAATTACAAAGGGTCTGTCCTTGTGCAAACAAGAGGCCTCATAACAGCAGGTCCTGCATAAGTAACACTACCAGTGTTTTTATACATTGTGTATGCATAGGTATAAAATACATACCTAATACTTGACATAGAACATAAGAATGCCTCTCAAACCTCCACCATACAGACCCACACCCACTATCATACAACATATAGTCCAAGATTCATACACACAGCAGCAGCACATGCCACCTCAACCGCACCAGCGTACCTTAGGCGCACACAGGCGCAGGCAGCAACACCTCTAACCAGAACCTAACACTACTCACATTCCACAATTTACAGACACATCTGAACAGCACATATCAAGCCACTTTCATCCTAACACTGGGCACATGCCCTCTCTCAAGGAGCACGCTATCTGGTGCCCCCAGACACACACGCCATTAACCGTCGCTGCCATCAAGCAGCAGACCTCATCACACCTTCCACGACTATTCCCGCCCCTGTCTAAACCCCCCCCCTCACACCTGGCTAAGGTTTCCTCCCTCGCTGCCCACTTGTACTTTTGCATGCCACTTGGGCCCTGGGGGCCACGTTTGCCATGCTCTCCACGCACGACACCCGTGCACCTGGCACCACCAGCTGTCTCTGCTCACCTCCACTAGCACACCGCCCCTCCCCATCTACCAATGCTTTCTTCCCTGTTCGTTGAGCCGGCGTCAGGACGTCGTCAGAGTCCGACAATGCTGCAGCCCTCTTCCTCGTCCCAGCATCCTCCTCCATGTTTGTGACCGGATCGTCCACACGATGTACCTCCACCACACCTTCGTCTCGCCTTCTGACGAGGGGTCACCACGTCCCCTCCAGCCTCACCAGCACCAACAACCTTCTTCTGCTGCTGCTCGACCGCCACAGACACGATCTCCGGACTGGCCGTCGCCACAGCCGGGGAGACCACATCCGTAGATGAGAACATGGTATGCAAAACAGACGCTATTGTCGCATCCAAGTCCTCCACTTCCACAGTCACTGGTCTTCCCGGAAGCCTTCTGTACCACCGGCGATGCAGGTGACTCGAGAGACGACAGCTCCAGATTCGACACCACCACTGGCTCCTCAATCTCCTCACTCCAAAGCCGACCGTGGCCACCAACTCCTTTTCGTCCACGTATGGGAGCCTCCTGCCCATCGTCATTCGTTGATCCACCGGCTGGCCTTCTGGCCTGCCGCGCTGCCCACACTCTGCTGCCATATGATCATATTCACCGCAGAGGCGACACGTCCGTCGTTGACCAGCATAAGACACCATGACCTGTGTGCGGAAGTCATCAAGGTACACATACGATGGTATGGCCTGGCGTAGAGACTCTTGAGGGTAAACGAACCGTCTGGGAGACCAACATACTCCCAGCCACCCGCATGCCTTGTTTAGCATGTGTATCACTCCGTATCTTCTGAAAACACTGCGGAGATCTGTTGCATCGGCCTCGAAGGGCACATTGCGCAGTTTCACCCACGTATATTGTCGAGAGACATCCACCATACGCACATGCACGTCAGGGGACACATCTAACGCAGAGATCTTGGAACTGCTCAACCAGCTGCTTGTACACTGGCTCATAGAGTAGTTTTACAAATATCCGGTATGCGCCATTTAATGCCACACCGTACAAATCCTTGTCCGCAATACCATAAGTGTCACGGATAATCTTAGGTAGCAAAACTTGTTCATTCTCAGGCGTAATCGCCCCCCGAACAAGCTGTATACCAACGGTATTCACCCGCCTCCTCACGCTGAATACCATGACGTCACCGGATAGCTTGCTAGACTGTCAGCAGAGAGGTATGAGGCACGTCCACACTCCCTGGCAGCTAGGTCGCGAATGGCTTTACATCAGAGGGTAGTGGTGGTAAATTCACTTGTCTATAGCAAGGTATGGGGGGTGGCAGAGGTTTTTCCCTTAGAGGTACGAGATATTGTGGAAATGCAGAGGAGGGTGCTGAAGTTTGTGTGGGGATTTGGGAGGGCATGGTTAAGTAAGGAGGTAGTTATGACGGATGTTCGGAGAGGGGGTTTAGGTTTGTTGCCTTTAGGACTGAGAGTAATGGCTGTATATATCAAGTGGAGGTATATGAGGGAAGGGGGTGTGAGGGGCGCTAAAGTAGGAAGAGTTATGGAGGAGGCACGTAATGGTGGAGTGGGAAGAATTGAGGGTTTGTGAAGATATGTTGAGATTTTTATTGACAGTGCAACAGGTGGATAAAATCAAAGTGAAACGGTTGGTGAGGGTAGTGAAAGGTCAAGGAATTATGCAAGGGGTAGCCGTGTATCCAACATATGATTGGGGGGTTATTTGGAAAGATTTTAGTAAGCTTCGGATACTGGCTAGAGTAAGAGAATTAGTATATAGGTTTATCATGGGGATTCTGGCTTCCAAGGAGGTGTTACGTAGTATGGGGTTTGTGGAAGAGGCTTTTTGTCAGGTTTGTGGTGATGTTGAAAACGGTGTTTCATGTGGTCTTTTTTTGTACCTCCTTGGAGGGGGTGAGATCATGAATGGGTGGGGTTATCAGACTGTTGGGGGGGGTCGTTTGCCGCTTTTAAGGGCTTTACTACTAGATGTAAGGGGAGTGCCTAGGGATGTTGGAAGGGCTATAATGTATATCATAGTGGATTATCTGGACATTTCATGGGGAATGAGGGGATTAAGGGGTGATATGAGGATAAAAGCGTTGGCAGCAAGATTCTATAGGACGAAGTGTAGGAATAAGTTAGTCTATGGGGCGTCTTGGGAAAAAAGTTTCCCGGAAGGTTATAGGAATCTCACTGTGGGTTCCCTTAGGCGGGGTCCCTGAGGATGGACAAAGGAGTGGTCTCCTTATGGGGGGATGTAAAGGGGGGGGTTGTTTTTGGTTTATCTGGAACTGATGTAGTGTGTAAGAGGAAGGTAGTGAGAATTAGGTATGGATGGTACGCCATGTTTCACGAGAATGTTTGTCATAGTGAGATATAAGTGTGGTTTCCAGGGTTACATTTCTAAGCCTGATGGTTATGTTCACTGGGTTTAAAATTTCCTTGAAAGCCAGGATACCGAGCCCTTAGGATCTCGTTTTTAAGTAATTAGATTGGCACGTTGGTATCAACACAAAAAATTTTCTGAGATACGTGTCTAGTCTTATTTTAGTCTCGGGTTCTTTAAATAATTTACATAGCCTAGTATTGTACCGCTAATGTGGCATGTGGTGTATTATCTTGCATTTTGAGCGTGAACTTCACGATATGCAATGTTTTGAATGTTTGTAATTCATGGTTAATCATTGTCCTCTTCGCTTTCGGGCTGAGTGGACGCACTGCACAAACAGCTCCTGCATTCTCTGGTGCGCAACTTCCTGTTTTCACCAAGATGGCTGCCAGCTACCGCAGGAGGAGCAACACCGTGTGTGTTGACCTTGTTAAAGGGGCAATTTACCCTACGAATGCCCCTGTTTTATTACCAACGATTATTCGGGACACGTTTGGCATTGAAGTTGAAGAATTCAGGAGTTAGCATTAATGGATCATCACGAATCTTCATAAGTTCAGCACAGTGGGAGGATATGAAAGGACGGAGAGTGATCAGTACCAGGAGTAGAAACATCACCGTATGTCTGGCCTGGAGGTACGCTGCGGATGCCTCAAATACTACACCTGGGTGAGGATCCGCAACGTTCCTTTTCGAGCAGACGATTGGATATCCGAGAGACAGAGACATTCAAAGATATGGAGAGGTGCCCCATCATGGGTATTAACTTTGGTTCGTTGGAAGAGGGAATCTATGAAGGGTTGCCGGCTGGATCTAACACCGTCAAGATGTCTTTTTAAGAAGGACTATTCCATCGTATTGTTGTACTGGAGGATTTTAGGACACAGCTGTACGTGACTAGCGGGGACAACGAAAGAGTGTCGCTGTGCGGCCGCTTTTGGACCACATGCGGCCGGATGTGGTAAAGCAGCAGCGCCTCGGCCTGGGAACGGCAGTAGGGACACAGGAGTCTCAAGGCGGGGAACCTCTGCGAAAGTTTTGAGTGCAGCGGCAAAGGGTAATTGGCGGATGAAGTGGAGGGCGTGTTAGAGAAATTGTGTGACACTACGGTGGCTTCGGATGCTCCCCCGCAAGCGGGCCCGGGAGTTTGGAGCAGCAGCCAGTGGGGGTGGGGATGAGACGGTGTGATCCACAGGAGTTATCGACGCCCTACAGGAGATGATTAAGTCTTTCCTGGACGTGCCTGCGGAGGAGCACCGAATTACAAAAAGGAGAATTCTGATGGTTGAGAAGACTTGATTGAGCAGAATCCAGAGCCTTTGGGGTCAGTAGCCTGGCATGTTGCAGTTGCTACAGGTGGGAAGCTGAGGTGCTCAAGGGCAATGGAATAATGATATGGAAATTGCGCGGCACATCTAGAATGAGGGCTGGAGGCTCTTCAGATGAGGATGTTTATAAACACCAGCTGAGCGTACAGGGAAGAAGACGTGGACAGGAGTGATTAAGAAGGGGCAGGGATTAGTGCACAGGGGAGGGAGGGGGTTACAGGTGGGAAAGAGTGCACAGAAAGACAGAAGCAGCAAAAAGTGGAAAGAAGGACACAGAGACATAGAGGAAGCCACCTTTCTAGAATCTTCTCAAGTGTCTAACGATAAGTGAATTGCCCGTAGAGTGACGAGTAAAGAGTATGGTTGGGAGGTGTTTGGCGGGGTTTTAACATTGATGGTGTTTTATCAAGAACACAATTTCAAGTATGGCAGAGGAGTTGTGGCTGAACGGTTTTAGGATGTATGTTGGTTGTTCAGGAATTAAGGGTGGGGTGGCAGTGGCATGAGGGAAGCCAAGCCCATTCCACGATGCTCAAGTGGGAAGAGGAGGGGATGGGGAGGGTGGTGAGGGTGGATGGAAGGGATAGGGGTGAGCTTAGAGTATGTTTTTGGGGATATATATTGCCGGCAGATTAGTAACATACAGGGGTTAAGGTTTGGCATTTTGAACGGGAGGTATTTCATTCTACATGCGGAGGTTTACCAATGGTTTCTATAATAGGTGGGGATTGGAATTGTTTAATCAGGAAATAAGGATGTGGAGCCGCGAGGGGCCCAGGGTTGTGGTGTTGTACTTGGAGTATTGAGGGATTAGTTGAGGGATGAGGGGTTTATGACTATTAAGTCAGGGGCGATGGGTGGAACGTGTGCAACGCGGAGGGGTTATGCTGCCAGGTTGGATCGTATATATATAACTCGAGATATAACAGTAGAACGTGTAACGACGATAGATTTAGTTTTTGGACCATCGTTGCCGTTTTGGCAGAGATGGCAATGGGAAGGGAAGGTTAGTCGGTATGTGGGTTATTTGGGAAAATGAATGAGAGGCTACTTAGGGAGAGGGGGAGGGGTTGTTTTTAGGGAATGGTGGATGGGGGGGTCCATCAAAGAGGTAAGCCATATGGGAGGCTCGAACGAAGAGGAGGATGTCTTGGAATGGTGGGAAAGAAGCACGCTAAATTGCAGATTAGGGAGTATTACCAGCATAGAGGAAGGGATGAGGAGAGGTGGAGGTATGGGTTACAGAAATTATTAAGAGGGGCAGCTAAATGATTGTTTGAACGGGGGAGGGGGGATAGGACATGGAGAAATAGAGGTATTTTAAGGGGAGATTGAGGGAGATAACAAAATTCTCGTTTTGATGCGATATGTGTGAGGGAAGGTTTAGAGGAGGGTTCTATGGGGTGGTGACAAACCGTCAGGATGTGTTTTGAGAGATTTAGGAGGAATAGGCAACAGTGACCACGATTATGGGTGTAGAGGTGTGTAAAGGGGGTGGGGGAATATTATAAAGGTTGGGGCAGGTAATTAGTACCACCGTGGAAGTGCAATTATGCTGATTATTGGTTTAGGGGGAAATTTTAAGCAGAGGGATGGGAGGGAATGAGAGGGAGGGAGAGATTCTGGAGAAGGAATTCGAGTGTATTTTAGGAGAGGAGGAGAGTGCGGTAATAGAGGGTATAGGATCAGTGGGAGGAGGTGGAGGAGGCGATAATGGGCTTGAGTAGGGGAAAAGCGACCGGGCAATGATGGAATTCTAATGCTTACTATATTACAATTGGGATTGTATGACGGAATGTCTGGTCTGGTTGTTTAATGTTATGAAGGAAAAGGGGAGTGTAGGGGATCGCAGGGAGGGGGTAGTGTTTTGGTACATAAGGGAGGGGGGGGGAAGACCTTGGGAGCTTTTGGGGCGATCTCCCCGCATGTGTTGCAGATTATAACGTTTTGCGAAGGTATTAGGTAACCGGTAGAAAAAGGTGCATGACCGAGGCTACATAGAGGTCAGTGTGGGATTCCAGTGAAGTATGCTTGAGGGGCATGGAAGAAATTAGGATTTTGTGAAGGGTAGACAAACGGGGGGGGATCTTGGGGATTGATTGGGAGCAGGTTTGACGTGTAGATAGAATATGTTGTGGGTATTTTAAAAAAACCAGGGTTTTTTGGAGATGAGATTGTGGTGGGCGACTACTTTGTATACTCTGAACTGTTCAGGGTTACAGGTTAATGGGAAAGTTAGGGTGTTGTCCGGTGCAGATGGGGATGGGGTTGCGACAGGGTAGCCCCAGTCTCAATCCTCTTTGCTGCATGCAGGACCCTTTTTAGGCTTATAGAGGAAGGAGTGTGGGAACAGGGAGAAAGGTGGGTCCTGGGAGATGTGCGTTATTGTGGGGTATGTGGTTGGACACCCCCACCCCCCCAACAGTTTTGGTAGGAGGGGAAAATGGATTGGGGGAAATGTGGGACGTATAATGAGATTTTAGGTGGGGCGGACAGGGATGAGGGTTAATGGGAGCAAAGTCAAAGTTATTAGAGTAGGCACGTAGGGTGGGGGGTGGGTTGGGGGAAAGTATGGGTGGGGAACGTAGTGGTTAGAATTAAGATAGGTGGGGTTGTGATATGGCGGACGCTGGGAGGCACAGAGAATAAATTCCAAGGAAGTAGTGAGTAGGAGCGATGGGGATAGGAAGTCGGGTGGAGGGCTGGGGATGTACATTGCAGCAGAGGGGTGGTGTAGTAAATACACCTTGTGTACAGTAAAGTGTGGGGCGTGGCAGAAATATATCCCCTGCGGTCGAGTGATATTCAGGACTGGAGAGGGTGCTTTTGAGGTATGTGGTGGGGTTATGGGAGCATGCTAGGAAGGAGGTGGTGATGATGGGCGTGCGGCAGGGTTGGGATGGGGTCTTATACACTTTGGACACACGAGTGAAGCAGTGTATGTGAAAGCAAGCGATTCTTGAGGGTGGGTAGGTGGAGAGGGGGTAGAAGGGTGGGAGAGGTCATATGAGGATGTGCAAAATGGTGGGATAGGATCGACACTACTGGGAGTTGAAAGATATGGATGCGAATTTGTTGGCAGTAAGGAAGCAAGAAACTGTACCAGGGTAAGTAGGCTTGGGAGGACAGGTTGGCAGGGTACAGTGATTACAGGAGTAGCTACATACCAATGTATTGATTGGAGGGACATTTGTGAAGACTTTCGGAAGATGAGATAAAAGCCAAGGGTTCGTGAAAGTGGTTATATAGATTTTATGGGGAATTTTAGCTACAAGGTCTGTGCTATATCGAATGGGGTTATGTAGGTTGCTGGGACTTGTTTGCTTGTGAGGGAATAGGAGACGGCATTTCATGCATATATTTTATGTGAAACTTGGGTTTAGTATAGTAAGGGCATGGTTAGCGAGAGAGTTCTGGGGGTATAGTGGGAAGGAGGGGGGAGAAACATTTCGACGTTGATGGGCTTTGCATTTTGATTGTGTGGAGGCTTTTCCAAAGGACCATTCGGAGGGCAGTGATGTATGTTGTGGCAGATTTATTTGTATGTGTCTTGGGTGCATGCGGTGAGGTGGGGGGTGAATGTAGGGTGCGGGCGACTTGCAGCGAGTGTGTATCGTACGTATGCAGAAATAGGCTACTGTATGGAGGTTGTGGGTGGAAAATAGTTTTCCTAGGGTTATCGTAAATCTGTCGGTAGGTGTAATGTTAGGTTGGGTGTAGTTTAGAGCTGGATTGGGCTGGTTTCCCTAAACTGGCATTCTTGTTTTTTTAGTTTGTTTGAGATAGTGGAGGATGGAAGGTGGAATAAAAGTGTGTGGTTAGTGAGCATATGGGTGTAAAGGTCGTTAGGTATAATGGGGGCGTGGGGGGGTGAACTGGTGGACATTTGGTTTTAAGAGTACAGGGGTTCATGCTTTTATTACAACCTAGGATTTCAAAGGGCCTGTTATCACAGGTGTAATGGGACGCAAATAACACCAGTAGAAAAAGTTTAGACTTATTTATCCTTCTCCAAATTTAGAACAGCAATATGTACACTATGTACAGTGATAAATCTCGTGCACTCCACGGTAAGCAAGGCAGAAATAGAAGCCACAAGATAGCAGACCGTGCTTCAACCAGCTCTAGAATGGGAATGACAAGGGCAGACAGGGAGAGCGGTATCCACATAACCTCTGCGATTTGCCAATCCCACCTTCTTATTGGCTAGAACCTGGTCACTAGTTGAACGATGGGGCCCCATCATCAACTCTTAGCAACCTGGTTCGCTGGTTGGGGGAGATAGCCTGTAAATGAGGGTGTGTCCATGCGCCGAATAAAGGTTACGTACTCTTTGCATGCCACACCCCCCACCCCCGAGAAGGCTCAGGATTAGGCTGCCACCTCCCAGTGGTAACCGTGCCGCCATGGCACAAAATAATGGGACCGCCTATCCTCTCCACCATCCAACTCTTAGATAGAGCTCAGCTTTCCTAGTGACCAAAAGCCAAACCCTAAACTCAGAGTGAGACAGCAGTCAGATAGGCCAACATAGGTCCAAGATACAAGCGGACGGTAGCCCGTATCCCCTCATTAAAAAAAACCCCCACATCAGGGGATAAAAAAAAGAGCTTGAAAGGGGGGTTACCACAAATACATCCTAACCTAAATAAAATATTAAACTAGACTCTTGACAAAGAGTCTGCCAACACATTTTCTTTGCCGGCAATATAATTAATTTTAAGGTTATAGGGCTGCAGCCTGAGTGTCCAACGCATAAGCCTTGTGTTGTGATTCTTCATGGCTTGGAGATAGACTAACGGGTTGTGATCACTGTAGACTGTGACCACCTGCGATGTCTGGCCCACATAAACATCGAAATGCTCCAAAGCCATTACCAGCGCGAGGGCTTCTTTTTCAATGGTAGAGTAAGCTCTCTGATGTGGCTGGAACTTGGCTGAAAAGTATGCGATTGGCTGCAGCTCCTTGTTCCCGATTTGTAATAGTACCGCCCCAACCCCAGACTCACAAGCATCAACCTGTAATGAAAAAGGTTTGGAGAAGTCTGGAGACAAGAGAATGGGTGCAGAGCACAATAATCTTTTGCTTTATTAAAAGCAGTGTTACAATCTGACGTCCAATTAAAGGGAACTTTATGACTGGTAAGAGAGGTAAGAGGGGCTACAATATCTGAGAAATTCTTACAGAATCTTCTGTAAAATCCTATCATGCCTAGGAAACGTTGAAAGAGATTTCCTATCATGAGGAACTGGATATTCTTTAATCGAAAGAACTTTAGCAAGTTTAGGTGCAACATTACCACTACCTACTTCATGGCCTAGAAAAGTGACAGTGCCTGGCCAAAGGAAGATTTAGACAAATTAACTGTTAATTGGGAATTCTTAAAGGTCTCAAACAGAGCTTTAAGTCTAAGTAGGTGTTGATCCCAAGTATCAGACACCACAACAATATCATCTAGGTATGCTGCCGTGCCTTCA
>NW_026505557.1:0-16563 GCF_026875155.1 Cherax quadricarinatus
TCCTTCCCCATACAAAGCCTGGTTATCATCTGATATTATGGGAACAAATGACCCATTAAAAACGTCATGAGAAGAAATTGCTCGTAAAATCAATGTACAGATTGACGATTTTTGAAAAATCTCAGTTTGTAAACAACAGAGAAACAGGTGTGTAGTCTCATACTGAGACCACCGAATTTTCAGGAATATAAAAGGCAGCAGTTGGAAAACAATTGGAACTGAGAATTTTATGCAGTAATAACTTAAATTTATATTATTATATATATATAATATATATATATATATATATATATATATAATATATATATATATAATATATAAATATATATAAAAAACATATATATAAAATATATAATATATATAAATATATATATATAAAATTATATATATAATAAACAAACATATATATATATATATATATATATATATATATATATATATTATATATATATATATATAATCAAGGAATTCCCCAAGAGCAGCGAAATATACACAAACACTGATCTCTGGCTAAAGGGAAAGACTCAACCTACGAACCTTGGAACAAAGGTACGCAGTGCCTTACCATTCTCACCACACTGGACCAATACCTTGGCGTCCAGCTTGCGTACCTTTTTTCCAAGGTTCGTAGTTTCGAGTCCCTTCAGCCAGAGATCAGTGTTTGTGTATATTCGCCTGCCTTGCGAATTCCTTGCATTGTAAAATCTCTAGTAAGGCTGATGCATGCAGGGGATGAGATGAAAAGCTGTAAGCCTTCCCCGGAAAGCTGGCTCCCTTTGGATCAACGTCTGCGCAAGCTGGACGCCATGGTATTGGTCCAGTGGGGGTGAGATGGTAAGGCACTGCGTACCTTGTTCCGTGGTTAGCAGGTTCGAGTCTCCTTCAGCCAAAAAGATCAGTGTTTTTTTTTATATATAAAAATATATATGTCGTCCCCGAATATTTTAAAACTGGTCAATTAGTAAGAACTCATTTAAAATTAAGTCCTTTCTGAAATTTTCTCTTATACGTTTTTAAGATATTTTTTTTTTCATTAATGTTCATGTAAAAAATTATAATTTTTGCAAACCCAAAAAAATCTTAGAAAACTTTCCTAACCTTATTATAACAAGAACAATTTATTTAGCTTAACCCAACTAAATATATTTTAGATTTGTTTACAGTAATTTAAAACTAAACAAACACAGTGAAAAATATTTTTTTCGTTAGGTTCAGAATGATTTTGGCGAAATTATTTCATACACAAATTTTTGCTTGTCTTTATATGGCAAGATGAGCGTTGCTATTTAAGCCAGATCGCAAGTTCGCTATTCGGCACACATATATATAATATATATATATATATATATATATATAATATATAATATATATAATAATATATATATATTAATATATATATATAAATATATATATATATATAAAATATATTTATATTGTGCATAATAAGTAAAACTTTTCGATTTTGGCTTAAATAGCAACGCACTTCTTGCCCAATAGGGGATGCGAAAATCTGTGTATGAAATAATTTCGCAAAAATCATTCTGAATGTAACGAAAAAAAATGTATTTCATTGTGTTTGTTTATTATTAAATTATTGAAACTTATCTAAAAAAAAATTGGATTAGGCTAAATTAAACTGCGCTTGTTAAATAAGGTTAAGTAAGTTTTTTTGATACAAAATTATTAATTTTTATGTAAACCCAAATGGAAAAAAAAAAATATATTTAATTCTATAAGAGAAAATTTAAGAAAGACTTTAAATTTTAAATCAGTTTCTTGCTAAATGACCAACTTTACCTATTCGGCACGACAGATCACGTCGATCATGCAGGAGGATAATGAAAAAGCTTGAAACATGGTTTGTAAACCGGGCTGCCTAAATTTACAGGCATTTTCGATCGAGTGGTCTAGAGCATCACGGGAGAAACCTTGCTAGACTACCCTGACGTAGTTTTTGAATCCTGCTGACTACGATTCGGTGGGAAATATTCGTAATTTTGGGCACAAAATAATTTCCTATTTTTCAGCTTGTCCATAACTTGACGGGTTTTTTTCTGTTATTATTGGATAATTGATGAAAAAAAAAATATCTTCTTGACACTGTGTTAGTTTTTCTGACAACATGAATCCACGTGTAAAATTTAAATTTTTGAAAAAAAAAATAACTTTGCTGTATATTTTGACCTGAATCCCAAAAATACTACATTTGCAAAATGATTTATATGCATTAGTAACAATAAATTGGAATGAACGACATTTATTTTAATTACCGCAACTGTGCCTTGACTGCAGGTTGCTTTCACCAATAGTCTGACTGTACATATTTTGATTCTTCACCACTTAGGCAGTTGAAGGACTTACACCGGTTTAGCGCTTCATAGAATAGCCACGTTTGGAAAAGTGTAATTCTAAGTAAGTTGTACATGATTTAGCGATATAAAAAAGAAACTAAAAAATGGCACTTGTGTACAGGTCACTACTTTTTAATAAAAGGAACGTTTTCGCCACAGCTCTGTATAACCCTTTCGGTTTAGCGCTTCTTTTTGATTATAATAATAATACTTCGCCACAGGTGGCTTTAATCGGTCCTAATTAGGGACGATGAAAAACCCGAGTGGTAAAATATTTCCTTTAATTAAATGTCCAGAAAACTGCACAAGTAATGTTCGTTTAAGTGTTGTTAAGTATATTCTTATTTACACAATCATGTCAATACTGCAACGTGAGTTGTTATTGAGAGAACGTGTGTTGTTATTTACAGAACGTGTGTTGTTTTTTGACAAACGTGTGTTGTTATTGACAGAACGTGTGTTGTTTTTGACAGAACGTGTGTTGTTATTTGAAAAAGAACGTGTGTTGTTATTGACAGAACGTGTGTTGTTATTGACAGAACGTGTGTTGTTATTGACAGAACGTGTGTTGTTATTGACAGAACGTGTGTTGTTATTGACAGAACGTGTGTTATTATTGACAGAACGTGTGCTATTATTGACAAAACGTATGTTGTTATTGACAGAACGTGTGTTATTGACTGAACGTATGTTGTTATTGACAGAACGTGTGCTATTATTGACAAAACGTATGTTGTTATTGTCAGAACGTGTGTTATTGACTGAACGTGTGTTCTTATTGACAGAACGTGTGTTGTTATTGACAGAACGTGTGTTATTGACAAAACGTGTGTTGTTATTGACAGAATGTGTGTTATTGACAGAACGTGTGCTATTGTTGACAAAACGTATGTTGTTATTGACAGAACGTGTGTTATTGAAATGAACGTAAGTTGTTATTGAAAGAACGTGTGTTGTTTTGACAGAACGTGTGTTGTTAATGAAAGAACGTGTGTTGTTATTGACAAAACGTATGTTGTTATTTATAGAACGTGTGTTATTGACAGAACGTGTGTTATTGCAGAAACGTGTGTAATTATTGACAGAACGTGTGTTGTTATTGACAGAACGTGTGTTATTGACAGAACGTGTGTTGTTATTGACATAATATGTGTTGTTATTTACAGAAAAGTGTGTTGTTATTCACAGAACGTGTGTTTTTTTATTGACAGAACGTGTGTTATTATTGGGCAGAAAAGTGCGTTGTTATTGACAGTGTGTGTTGTTATTGACAGAATGTGTGTTTTTGACAAACGTGTGTTTTTGACAGAACGTGTGTTTTTGACAGAACGTGGTTGACAGAACGTGTGTTTGTTTGACAGAACGTGTGTTGTTATTGACAGAGCGTGTGTTGTTATTGACAGAACGTGTGTTTTATTGACAGAACGTGTGTTATTATTGACAGAGCGTGTGTTGTTATTGACAGAACGTGTGTTGTTATTGACAGAACGTGTGTTTGTTATTGACAGAACGTGTGTTGTTATTGACAGAAGTGTGTTGTTATTGACAGAGCGTGTGTTGTTATTGACAGAACGTGTGTTGTTATTGACAGAACGTGTGTTGTTATTGACAGAACGTGTGTTGTTATTGACAGAACGTGTGTTGTTATGACAGAGCGTGTGTTGTTATTGACAGAACGTGTGTTGTTATTGACAGAGCGTGTGTTGTTATTGACAGAACGTGTGTTGTTATTGACAGAACGTGTGTTGTTATTGACAGAACGTGTGTTGTTATTGACAGAACGTGTGTTGTTATTGACAGAGCGTGTGTTGTTATTGACAGAACGTGTGTTGTTATTGACAGAACGTGTGTTGTTATTGACACAAGGTGTGTTATTATAGATGAGACGTGTGCCATAACTAACATTTAATGAAGTTTGAGGAGCCAAGTAACGCATCGCCCATCACTTCACTGTCTGTGCAATGTTGTAGTAAAAAATCAGTTTAACTACAAAAAAAGCATCTGGTGTTTGCTTGCAGAGAGACATTAGTATTGTACAAAGCATATGGTCACTCACAGGGACGGTGTTCGACACTCTGGCTACTGACCTGGTCACTCACAGGGACGGTGTTCGACACTCTGGCTACTGACCTGGTCACTCACAGGGACGGTGTTCGACACTCTGGTTACTGACCTGGTCACTCACAGGGACTGTGTTCGACACTCTGGTTACTGACCTGGTCACTCACAGGGACGGTGTTCGACACTCTGGCTACTGACCTGGTCACTCACAGGGACTGGGCTCGAACTCTGGTTACGACCGGGCCCCCAGGGACGGGTTTTCGACACCCCTTTGGCTACTGACCTGGTCACACAGGGACTGTGTTCGACACTCTGGGTTGACCTAGTCACCCGGCGGGTTCGACACCTGCTACTGACCTGGGCCCACGGGACGTGTTCGACACTTGGCACTGACCTAGTCCCCCGGCTGTTTCGACACTCTGGCTATGACCTAGTCACTCACAGGACTTGTTCCCACTCTGGTTACTGCCTGGTCACTCACAGGACTGTTTTCGACACTCTGGGTTTCGACCTGGGGCACTCCAGGGACGGTGTCACACTCTGGCTACTGACCTGGTCACCACAGGGGCGGGGTTCGACACTCGGGTACTGACCGGGCACTCACAGGGGCTGGGTTCGACCCTGGTTACGACCTGGTCACTCACAGGGGGCGGTTCGCACTCTGGCTACGACCTGGGGCACTCCCCCAGGGCGGTTTCGACACTCGGCTACTGACCTTGGGGCACTCTCAGGGACTGGCTCGACCTCTGGTACTGAACCGGCCTCCAGGACGGTGTTCGAAAAACTCTTGGGGCCCCACGACCTGGTCACCCACAGGGACTGTGTTGACACTCTGGCAAAACCAGTCACCACAGGGACGGTGTTTGACCCCCCTGGCTACTGACCCCGGTCACTCACAGGACTTGTTCGACACCGCTACTGACCTAGTCACTCACAGGACTTGTTCGACACTCTGGGTACTGACCATTTACTCAAGGGGCTGTTTCGACACTCTGCTACTGACCCCAGCACTCACGGACGGTGTTCGACACTCGGCTACTGACCGGTATACAGGAAATGTGTTTCGACACCTGGCTACGACCCGGCCTCACAGGACAGTGTTCGCACCTGGGTACGGCCTGGCACTTCACGGGACTTTTCGACACCTCTGGTTTTTGACCTGGGCACTCACAGGGACGGTGTTCGACACTCGCTACTGGGCCCGGTCACTCACAGGGACATGTTCGACATCTGGCACTGCCTGGTCCTCACGGGGACAGGTTTTCGACATCTGGCTACTGACCCCGGTCACTCACGGGACAGGGTTTATCCGGGGATGGTGGGATAAGGGAAATTTTAAAAAAGGAATGGGGAAAAAAAAGGGGAGGAAAAAAAAATTTTGAAATTGTGGTAAATTTTTTTGGTATAAGGTGGGTTTTTAAAATTGGTTTTAATGGGGGGTAATTACAAATTTTTTTAATTTACTGAGGAAATCCAGGGGCGGGGTTTTTACACCGGGGTTTTTGACCTTTTCGCTCCCCAGGGCGGTTTCGCACTCTGGTTGCGACCTGGGGCCCCCAAGGGACAGTGTTTTGACACTCTGGCTCTTACCGGGGCGCTCACAGGGACGGTTTCGACACTCTGGTTCTGACCGGTCGCTCACAGGACCCGTGTTCCCGCTCTGGCTCTGACCTGTCACCCCAGGGCAGTGTTCGACACTCTGGGTACGGCCTGGGGTCAAACCCCAGGGCATGTTTTGAACTCTGGCTATGGCCTGGTCACCACGAGACATGTTTTACCCACTTGGCTACTGCCTGTCACTCCAGGGGCATGTTTGACCGTTCCTCACAGGGACAGTGTTTTGACACTCCCGGCTACTGACCGGTCACCACAGGGACATGTTCGAACTCAAACTACTGGCCTGGTCACCACAGGGACAGTGTTCGACCCTTTTGGGGACTGAAACCTGTCAATCACAGGGACGTGTTTCGACTGTTTTTTCTACTTGGGCCCGGCACCACAAGGACAGAGTTCGACACTCGGCTACTGACCAGGGCACTCACAGGGACATGTTTACACTTACTACTGGCCTGGCCCTCACGGGACAGGGGGTTTCGCCCTGGGTACTTCCTGGTCACTCACGGGGGCGCGTCGACCCCTCTTTGGCTACTTGGGGGGGTCACCCCCAAGGGGAAAATGTCGACACTCTGGGTACTGGGCCCGGGCACTCACATGGCAGTGTTCACCTCTGGCTGCTGCCTGGTCATCACAGGGACAGTGTTCGACATCTGGCATGGGCCCGTCACCACAGGGAAAATTGTTTGATACTCTGGTTACGGGCCCGGTCACTCACGAGGACAGTGTTCGCCTCTGGCTACTGGGCCGGTCACTAACGGGGACAGGTTTCGACACTCTGGCTCTGGGCCTGGTCAACACAGGTGCCAGTGTTCGACTCTCTCTCGGCTGGGCACTCACACGGGCAGTGTTTTAAAACTCTGGCTACTGGGCCCCGGGGCACTCACAGGGGCAGTGTTTGACACCTCTCTGGGCCCGGCCCTCACGAGGAACATTTTCAGCACTCGGCTACGACCGGTTCACTCACAGGCAGTGTTCGACCTGGGCACCACAGGGGCAGTTTCGACACTCTGGGTACTGACCTTCACTCACAGGACAGTTTCACACCACTACTGGGCCTGGCACTCACGGGCAGTTTTCGACACTCGGGTACTGCCTTGGGCAATCCAGGGACAGTGTTCGACTGTTTGGCACTGGCCTGTACTCACAGGGACGAGTTGACATCTGGCACTGACCAGTCACCCACAGGCAGTGTTCGACACTCTGACTACTGGCCTGGTACCCACGGGACGTGTTTTGAACCTGGCTAATTGCCTGGTCACCACGGACAAACGTTCACCTCGGGTACTGTGGGGGACTCAAGGGAAAGTGCTCGCCACCGGCATGCCTGGTACTCCATGGGCAGTGTTCGACACTCGGCGCGGCCGGTCACTCACAGGGACAGTTTTCGACCTCTGGCTCTGGCCTGGGTTTTACTCACAGGAAACAAATTTTTTTCGATACTCTGGTTTCCGCCGGCACTCACGAGGACAGTGTTCGACACTCGGTACTGGCCTGGGCACTAACGGGGAAGTGTCGACACCTGGACTGCCTGGTCAATCACAGGTGCAGTGTTCGACCCCTCTGGCTACGGTCTGGTCTCTCACAACGACAGTGTTCAAAAACTCGGCCTGGCCGGCACTCCCAGGGACAGTGTTCGCACTCTGGCTACGGCCCCGGTCAATCACAGGTGCGTTGTTTTCGACCTCTGGGTACGGGGCGGGGCACTCACAGGACATGTTCAACACCTGGCTATGGCCTGGGGCACCACAGGGACAGAAATCGACACTCTGGGACTGCCTGGTCAATCACAGGTCAGTGTTCGACTCTCTGGCTCTGGTCTGGCACCCAGGGGCATGTTCACCTCTGCTACTGCCTGGGCATCACAGGGACAGAAAACGACACTCGGGTACGGCCTGGTTTAATCACAGGTGCAGTTTTGACTCCCTGCTACTGCTGGTCCTCACAGGACAGTGTTCAAAACTCGGCTACTGGCCTTGGCACTTTTACAGGGGCAGTGTTCACTCTCTGGGGCTGGCCCTGTCACTCACAGGGACAGTGTTCAACACTCCCGGCAACTGCCTGTCACTCTCAGGGACGTGTTCGACCCCTGGCTGCTGGCCTGGTCACTTTACAGGACATGGTTTTAACACTCTGGGTACTGCCTGGCACTCACGGAAAGTGTTCAACATTCTGGTACTTGCCGGGTACGGAGGGACAGTGTTCGACACTCGGCACTGGCCCTGATCACTCTCAGGGACAGTGTTCGCATTTTGGCTACGGCCTGGTCACCACGGGGACTAGTTGACACTCTGGCTACTGGCCTGGCACTCACATTGACATTTTTAAATACCCGGCACGGCCTGGTCATTCCGGACAAGTTCGCACTCTGGCACTGGTCGGGTCACTCTCGGGGACATGTTCGATACTCGGCTACTGGCCTGGTCACCTCAGGACAGTGTTCGATATCTGGCTACGGCCGGTCACTCTAAGGGACAGTTTTTTCGATACTCTGGTATTTTGTCTGGGCCCCTCTCAGGGCCCGTGTTCGATACTCCTGGCTACGGGCCGGGTCACTCACGTTGACTTGGGGTTTTTTCCTGAGCGGTGGAAAAAACGCAGCTGTTAAGGCGAATTTACATATTTTTCTCGTTTCTTCAGCGAATTACTTTTTTTTTCCCGGAAAGGCAAAAATTATTGTAATTTTTTTTAAGGGGGCCAATCGCACCGGGGCGATGCCCCTGCGACCTTCCGTGGGGCCCTCAGCTGAGCTTCCCCTGGGTGATGTCTCTGATCCTTCTGGAATGGAAAGGCCTCTGCTGATCTTCATGGGTAATGTCCGCGATCTTTCCGTGGTGGCCCTTCTGATCCCAGGGGGTGGCCTCTGCTGATCCTCATGTGGTGGCCTCGCTGATCCTCAGTAGTGGCCTCCCCTAAACCCATGGAGTGGCCTCTCTGATCCTCATGTATGGCCTCTGCTGATCCTCAGTAGGGCCTCTGCTGATCCCCATTGAGGGGCCTCTGCGACCCATGTGAGGGCCTCTCGATCCTCATGTGGTGGCCTCGCTGATCCCAGTGAGTGGCCTCTGCGTCCTCTGTGATGGCCTCTACGATCCCATGTGAGTGGCCTCTGCTGACCTCATGTGGGCCTAGCATTTTCAATGGGCTGCGTTTTGCCATAAAATTTTAATTGTTGCTTTTTTAGTGTTAAGAAATTTTCACCTACACAAGTTCATTAAGAACGAATGTGACTCGGAAACACCCGTAAAAGAATTGAGTTAATAAAAAACTCTCAGTGTATAACACTGGTGCGTTCATTCCAGTCATTGCGCTTTTGAACTGGCTGACGTTCTCATGAAACGTCACTATTTTGTCTCACCTTGTAAAAGTAAATGAACACACCAAAAAAGTAGTGTTATAATTTTTGGATAAAAAAGTAGTTTTCGAGGATAGATTTTCTTGACAATGTAATCCAACATATAAAAATGTTGTTTTTTTTTTTTTTAAATTTCATGAACTGTTTCATTCAATATTTTTTAAAAATAAAGCCCAAAAGATAGAGGAAGGATTCAGTTTAAAATAATTAGAAACAAGAGTAGTTGGTAAAATTTAATATTAAAATTCGACGAAAATGGGTTTTTTTTAGGTTTAAATTATTTTAAATTTTTCCTTATGTTCTCTAACTTGTTAAGATAAGATCATTCCAAGATTGTTATAGCCAGGATGCGAAAACCTTTGCTTTGATCCAAAATTTTTAAATTTTCACATTTTAAAAATTACACTGATACCCTACGCACGAATGGAAATTGCCAGTTTTATATCAGTGTATCATCTATCCAGTTTTTATACTCAAACTCCGAATTTTTTGAAATCAATAATGCAACAGTTTGGGTTACACTCGAAATGGGGGGGCGTTAGCAATATTTAAACACACACACCCCAACACACACACACCCCACACCTCCGGGCGGGGCCAGGAGCTTTGGACTCGACCCCTGCAACCTCAACTGGTGAGTAAAACACACACTCGGGGCCCATATTAGAGTAGCACCCATTTTTGGAATCCACACCTGGTCAAGCAACAAGAAATTTGAAAAAGTCCCAAAAGGGTTTGCAGCAAGCCCCTAGTCCTAAGCTAAGGGATTGTCCTAGGGAAAAAAGGTTAAGGGGGAAACGGCCTGACAAAACACAGGAACAGAAGGGTAAAAGAGACATGAAACGACATAAAAAAACTGCGGGGAATAGACAAGGTGGACAAAAAGAGTTTCAAATGAGACACAAAAAAAAAGGGTCATAAGGAAAGATGAAGACTCAGATGACTAAAAAGGGTTTAGGAAATATTTTTTTTCAGCCATAGAGTTGTCAGGCAGTGGAAAAGCCTAGAAAGTGGCGTAGTGGGGGCCAAACCCCGAAGGGAAGAGAGATCAATACAATCAGTAAGATGGGGGGCCAGGAGCTACCTACCCCGCAACCAAAAAAAAGGGTGAGTACACACCACCCACACTTTCCTTTTTTCAAAAAAACAACTGATTCTGCTCAATTTGGAACATTGCACTTGGGCGAAATTTTTTTTCTATAATTTAGGTTGTCCAAAATTTGGCGGGTTTTTCGTTTTTATCGGAAACTGATGAAAAAGCATTATTTTTCGCACTGTTTTTAGTTTTTTAAAAATATGAACCCATTTTAAAAATTTTAAATTTGGGGGGGGGGCAAATTAACCTGTTATTTTTTTACTGAATCCCAAAAAACGCATAATATTTTCAATATTTTTTATTTTTATTAGAAACTGACTGGGAATAACTGGTAGTTATTTTAATGATCTCTGTTGTACCTTGCTGTAAGTTACTATTACCAACATCTCGAATTTAAAGGGTCTGACCCCCACTTCTTGTGCGAAATTCTTAAAACGGGTGTAGCGCTTTTTACCAGAATTACCTTTCGGGGTTTCTGAACTCTTGGGTGTTGTTACATGTAAATTCATTGTTTGTTTGTTTTTTTGGATTTATCTGCCCCTATTGACACACGTTCAAAGTGACAATATGCGTTATTCTATACCCGATTGTGTCATTACTAACCCGATACGTGAGTCGAGGTGACACGACACCGCGTTACTGACAATGTTCGTTTTTTTCTAAGACGTTAACACTACTGGGACAAATATGCGATTTTTGATGGGATGTGTGGCATTAGTACACGACTTGAGTCATGACACAAGGTGTGTTGTCATTGATACAAAATTTTTTGTCCCGATACAAATGTTGACACTACACAAGATGTTTTTCACTGATACAAGATGTGTTGTTACTGATACAAAATTTGGGTTTTCACTGATACAAGATTTTTGTCTCTGATACAAGGTGTGTTTTTCCGATACAAATGTGTTTTTCACTGAAAAAAATGTGTTTTTCACTGATAAAAAAGGTTCACTGATAAAAAATGTGTTTCACTGAAAAGAGTGTTGTCACTGATACAAATGTGTTTCACGATACAAAGTGTTTGTCACTGTCAAGATTGTTTTCACTGATACAAGGTTGTCTCACTGGACAAGGTGTGTTGCACTGATACAAAATGTGTTTTTCATGATACAAGGGGGGGGGTTTTTTCAAAATGATACAAGATGTTTTGACTGAAACAAAAAGGGGGTTGGACGATACAAGATGTGTTTTCACAGATCAAGATGTGTTGTCATGATACAAATTTTTGTCACTGAACCGAGTGTTTTTTCACTGATACAAGATGTGTTTTCACGAACAAGGGGTGTTGTTTACTATACAAAATGTGTTGTCACGAACAAAATGGTTTTCACTGATACAAATGTTTTGTCAATGTCAATTGTGTTGTCACGAAAAATTGTTGTCACTAAACAAATATGTTTCACTGAAAAAAATGTTGTCACGATACAAGGTTTTTTGTCCGATACAAATAGGTTTTCACTGACAAAGGGTGTTTGTCACTGATACAAGAAAATTTTTCACGTACAAGATGTTTGTCACTGAAAACAAGATGTGTTGTCATGATCAAATTTGTCATGATACAAGGGGTGTTGCACGACAAAGGTATTTTCACTGAACAAGGTGTTTGTCCGAAACAAGTTGGGGGTTGTCACTGACACAAGGTGGTTACTGACACAATTAGTGGTTTCACTGAACAATGTGGGGGTTTTTTTAATGACACAAAGTTGTTTTCCTGACACAAGGTTTGTTACTGACACAAGTGTATTGCCGATACAAGGTGTTTGTCACGCACAAGGGGTGTTTTCACTGACACAAGGGGTTTTTCCTGACACAGAGTGGTTAACACTGACACAGGGGGGGTTGTCACTGACACAGAGTGGTTAACACGACACAGGGGGTGTTTTTTTTTTCTGACACAGAGTGGTTTTTTAAAACTGACACAGGGTGTGTTGTCACTAAGACAACTCTTTTCACTTTCTAAGACACAAACACTAAAAAAGTTTCACGCCTCCAACCTCAAACTTTAAAATATTCTGTGCCCCTTTTTTTTTCGAACCACAAACACTAATTGAATCAAAATGAAACCCAAGGGCCCGTCTTGGGCAACCAACCCGTGAAGAAATGATAAAAATTTATCTTTCTCAAATTTGATTGAAAAAATTACTTAAAATTTCTTAAAGTGTGTTTTTCTGATAAATGGAATATCAACATTTATAATATTTATTTTTTTGGCTTGGGGAAGGTGGAGGGCTAGCAAAGTAAAGTTTTGCTTTCTTCCCCGTATCTGTTTTTATGCTGTATTTTGCTGTATTTTTGTTTCAGCTGTATTCCGCTGTATAGTTTCATGTTAATTCTATGTACCAGTTTTTACTGTATTTCCTGCATCTATTTCATGTCTCCAGAAACATTTTCTTTCTTCCAGTTATCATGTTTTCATGTCTTTAGTGTATCGCGTTTTCTTCTCGCCCTTATCAAGTTTCATGCTGTATTCCATCGTGTTTTTTGGTGGGGAAAGATCCAACCAGCGCTTTGCAATTGCAATACCAACATAAACACCACAAACACACACACACACACACACACACACACACACACCAACACCAACACACAAAAACCCAACACTTGAACACACTGGCGGGGATACACACTGATCTCGGGATACACCCTAATCTCGTGGATACCACACTGGTCCGTGGGGAAAAACACTGGGCTCGTGGAATACACAGTGGCCCCCCGGGGGACCATCACTGTCGTAAATCCACACCCCGGAAAAAGCATATACTCGTACAAACCCCCAGTGGCCTCTTGATACATCCCAAAGAAAAATACGTTTAACCCCCATACGGCCTTTTCGATAACCTATGTAACAGTGTGGGACACCACCCTCTCGTGGGTGCCAAAATCTTATAAAGTAACCAACATTTCCCATGGAATTTAAATATTAGTTTCTAATATCTATCACTCGCTTTCCAAAAAAAAACTTTTTAAACGACTACTGTATTGTTGAAATAATTGTATGAAACCAAAAAATTACTGAATAAAAAGCTCATACTTAAACCAATCAAACCTGCATAGCCTATCCAAAAAATTTCCCAGCCTAAACAATCTGACCCCAAATACCTAATTTAACCAAACTAAAAAACCAACCAAATTGAACTTAATCTGTTTATAAACTAACTTAAATAACGCTTTCGAGAAAATTTTCTTTAAATTTGTTTGTCTTGTCAGGCGGGGGGGATATTGTCTTCTCATAATCATCTCAGGGTCCTGGTGACAACAAGATCAGCCAAGGGAAAAACAATTTCAAATTTTTTTTTATTTTCAAAATTTTTCACTGAAGTCAACTTTTCTTCTTTGTAAGAATGTGTAAAACTGGGGGCAAAACAAGGAAATTTCAAATAATTACCGATTTTTCATGATTACAGTAATAACTGGGGGAACAGTGATTACCGTTTAAAGAAGAATTTTCATAATTCCTGGTTTCACACATTTACTGTAACACGTGAAATCTTGATATAAACTTTTAAGGGGAAACCTGTAAAAAAAACATTGCAAATCTTGTAAACAGACTTTTACCGAGACCTTTTTACAGAACTTTTGTACAAATCAGTTATAGATTTTTATAGAAACCCTTTTGTAGAACTATTGTAATATATAAATATATAAAATATATAAATATATAAAAATATATATATATATATATATAATATATATATATATATATAAAATATATATATATAACACACACACACACCTACAGACCACATTCTCCTGCTTTTTTTTTTTTCAAATCTTCCGATATTTTATGATAATGGTCAGGTAGTGTAATAAACATGAACTTGACTTGGGTTGTATGGATTATGTTTTTCCATACAAATTTTAAGTTATTGCTCACCACATTCTCACAGACTTTCACGATGTATGATGTTACTGCAACTGATCTGCAAAACAAAAACGAGAAAGCTTCTGGAGTAAACTTCACACCAAATATACTGTCACAGACACGAAAACTCTATCATCGACAGCATATGTAGTGTTAGCTAATATAAGAATTGCCTTCAAAAGACGTAACAAAGAACATTATAGAATGGTGTACACAAAATATTCAGGTCTATCACTGAATGCACAACACCAACATGGAATCACTTTTAATCAAATATGTTTGGAAACTCGTGAAGTCCCGTCGAGTTGAATGAAGACTTAGTATCTGAGCTGATGGGAATAAATTATTAGAAGAAAGTTAAGGAACTAATCTTGCTATATTAAGAATATACAAGTAGCGTAAAGATGTGAAATCGACGTATGGAATACGCAGATGATTTGACGGAACAGTAATGGCACAGAGACAACAGGGCGTAAATGAACACTAAAATTACCCTTAAGATAGAGGGAGGTAAAGAAATACTGCTTCAGTCTCAGAGAATTAATTAAATAAAATATCCTAGATAATGAAGTGGTGGCGGCTAACGCCATAAAAATGTTTCAAGAGTGTGTACAAATAAACTTGAGAGGCCAGAAACCAATAATACCGTAATTGAAGAGGTGACTCCCACTAACACAGCTCGGAGAGAATAACAAATATGTACGCGCGCACCACACACACACACACAACACACACACACACACACACACACACACACACACACACACACACACACACACACACACACACACCTACATATACATAGTGTAGAAGCTTATGGGGAAGAATATCAAAGAGTAGTGGAGCACCTTGAAAGGAGTGATTCATAAACAACAACCAGCGCTGTTGATGGTGAATCCATCTCACAAATTATACTAGATCTCATTGACTAGGCAACGAAAGTTAGGCAGGAGAGAGAGAAAGGGAGAGAGAGAGGGATGATGAACTGTATATTTCTGGATTACAAGAGACACGAAAAGAAGCTAGAGAAGCAGGTAGAAATTACAGGGCAATCAATAAAGTGGACCAAAGAGTACTTAACGAGAATGAAGGAACGAGTTAACGTGAGAGTGGAAGTGTCGAGTGAAGAATGTGACTAATGGAGTTCTACAATAGTCAGTAGTATGCACCAGTACTATTTTTAGTATATGTGAACGACATGACAAAGGAAATTAATTCAGAGATGTCACTGTTCGCAGATGATTTGAAACTTGTAAGGAGAATACAAACAAGCTTCAGGATTGGCCTGGCAGGTATCTATTGGAATTTAATCCCCGCCATTGCAAGGTTATGAAAATCGGAGAAGGACAAAGACGTCCGGAAACATGTACAGGCTCGATGGACAAAGACTGCAGACCTACCTGAAAAAGACGGACCTCGGGGTGAGCATAGTTTCGAGCATTTCTCCTGAGACACACATCAACCGAATAACTGCAGCGGCAAACGCGAGACTGGTAAATTTAATGGTAGCTTTCAGGGGAATAAAGAAGGAGACATTCACGACCTTATGTCAGGCCCATCTTGGAATATGCTTAAACACATCTGATTAAGAATGTACAGAAGCTGGAAAAAGTGTAAGGGTTTGCAACGAAATTAGTCACAAAGCTGTGGGGTATGACCTATGAGGAAAGGCTAGAGGACTCAAGGATCAGAGGTGACTTGACATGGGGAATCTGAGAATCGGGTCTCGGGAACACCAGGTTACAGCCGGAAGTTAATTAAAAGCAAAAATGTGTTACCCGGATGTTAGGAAATACTTTTCAGCCTTTAAGTAGCCAGGAAGTGGAACAACTGTGACAGCGAAATCCATACATAGTTATAAGAACAGGTCTGATAGGCCTCACGCAGCCATGAGAGTGAAACCAGTAGTGGCCAGCAGAAAATGGGGGGAACCAGGTAAAACTCTACCTCTGTAACCACAACTAAGTACCACACACACACACACACAGGTAGGTAGGAGCACATTTGATGCAGTACCAGAAAATAACGAAACAATCAGATTAAAAAGCAGAACGTTTCAGTGGAGTCAAAGAATACGTAAATGAGCAGAAAGCAGAATAACAATAAGGAATGAGACATCCTAATGGGAAGAGTCAAGTGTGGGGTGCCACAATGGATCAGTGTTAGAACCCTACTTTCTAATATTCGTAATAACATACAAAAAGGGGGGTTAGTCATACGA
>NW_026505558.1:0-17121 GCF_026875155.1 Cherax quadricarinatus
TCCATGCATGATGCCATGCAACCGGGGGAGACAAGAATTGCTTAATTCTGTGCATAAGACGATTACGATCATCCTTTCAAATGTTTTACATAAGCCAGCTTGTAAGGGATTTGGGCGAAATGAGTTTTGTTGATTGGGCTTTGAAGCATGGGATTAATGAGGCTGTTGGTCCATGATTTAGGGAGCTCCCTAGTGACATAGCTCATGTTATATAATCAAGTATGGATTACCTGGTATCTCGGACGCGGCAATCTGAGTATGTTGTAAGTAATACATCCTCACCAGGCGACGTGGAGCTGCCCTTAGTGCTGTATCAAGTTCATATTAGTGAAATGATTCTTGCAGGTCATCTTTCTTGTGAGCATATAAGCAATAAAGTCTCTCCCTTGCATTATATTTGTCCATTAATTTCGCCTGCCTGTGTGGTACTGGGAAAGATTGTCATAGCTAGTGTAGCAGCCCAAGCACTGACTAACTCATTTGCCCTATGCAGGTTATGAGGAGTGCACGATCTGCCAGTTCTGTTCCCTTAATTCTATTTATATTCGCGCCTGACCACGTTAAAGTGCAGTTGTTGCTATGCACCCCTCTTGTGTTTGTAGGCGAGTCTCCCTGTCAGTTACCTGGCTGCCAAGCGGTGTGAAGTGGTGCTGTCACGCCTCTTGCTAACAACATAGGTGCACTGTGATTGTAAGATGGTGGTTAGTCTGAGACGCGGGATAAAATACTTAGGCATTGAGCACTTGAAGGAACGATTACGCCTAGTTCTTCGCGCAAGAAGTCTTATTGCAAAGATTCATCCGGCAGGACATATGGCATACAAGGATATGACTAGGATGGTTTGTAGCATTAAATTGGGAGGCCAAGATATTTGTCAACTGCTATCAGCTACGGTATATGAATGTTATCACCAGGTTTCAGGATTTGTAAGTTTAGCATCTCACCAGCTGTCAGTGTAAGAATGATTGATGTTTACGGATTATATGTGGTTCAAGTTATGCAACGTTCCCTTTGAGGAAGAAGAGGCGGGATATAAGGATAGTTTTTAGAGTGAGACTTATGGGACGGTGCATTATGCTCAAACATGGTACGTGGGCGGCAGGTGCCTATGCTGGTTTTCCAGAGGGTTCTTTCACCTCAAATGACTTGAGGCACCAATACTGTCCAATATGTATCTACAAAGATTTAGGCGCAGGGTATTGGTAATGTACCCAGACACTACGTACATGCAGCCTATTGTGGTGAGTATGATCACATAGCGGCGACTGTGACAAGTGAAGAGTGTGCCTGGGACCTGTTGGTGGACATCGCAGCCCCTGCTTCAAAGGTGGCAGGTGAGAAACAATTATCGGATCGAGGGCGTGGTGGTTTGTGGAAGCGAGGTAGTGGATCGGGACCAAGGCTGTAAGTGGTGAGTTGGAGTCCCGCCACCAGCTGCCTGATCAGGTAATCCGCTGTGGATAACGAGGAGCAGCAATTACCGGAGAAGGTTTTTGAGATTGAGGAAAAGACTTGGTGGAGGTGTTGAAAAGACTTTGTCACCGCCAGGGTGGGACAGTTTACATCTGCGCATGGTGTCATCGGAGAGCCGTCGCTTCCAGGAAGTTGGAGACATGATAATTTGGGAAGTGATGGTGGTTTGGAGTCATCGGTTATATCATTAAACCGTTTCAGGTAGAGGTGGAGGTTCATCGAGAGGCACATCTGATCAAGAACATGTTGTAACATGACAGTCACGAGAAAGCGGGGGCTACATCAGATTCTGATTACGTCATTATGCCTGCACAAAGGCCTGGGAAAACAGACTGAGGTGAAGTGTGTAGGTAGTGGTTTGTAGGTGGTGGTAGGCATTATAGGAGGCAACCGGGAAAGAAGGGGGGAGGGAAAAAGAGCACTCTCAAGGTGTCAAACTTAATTCAAGCTCTGGAGTTGTAAAGAGTGATGAGAGTAAGAGGGGTGGAACTTTAATGGGACCTTAGGTGTATGTCTGTAAATGTTAATGGGTTATGTAGCGGTTGAAGAGAGATTTGTTTCGGTTAATTTCCTGAATAAATCTAGAGTGGATGTTGTGTTCCTGCAGGGCACAATTTTAAAGCGGGTAGGTGGTTGGAGGTGGCAGGATTTCGAAGTAAGTTACCCTGCCATTCCCCGTCTAAAAGGTGGTGTGGGAATTTTTAATAAGGGAGACGAGCCGTTGTTTTGCAGAGAAGTGAGGGAGGAGGGGGGAGGGAGGGTTGTTGCATGTGGGATGAGTGGTGGATGGATAAGCGTGTGTCTTTTGTGAGTGTGTATGCACCTGCAGAAAATTAACATTAAGATAAAGAATGATTTTGGGTGTGAGGATCTCTGTTTGTTTTTCTTAAGTGCTCTGCCGAGGTTGGCAATAGTTGGTGGGGAACTGGAATAGTTGTAATCAGGGTGGCTTGATATGGACCAAAAGGGGCTGGAATAGTCGGTGGCTCCTAGGGTAATTTTATTAACGGATGTTAGGTTACGTGATGCCTTCGGGTGGCATTGTGGAGACTGAATATTCGTTTGTTAGGAGTTGGATATGCAGCGAGATAGCTAAGTGTACCTTTCTCAGGGAGTGGAAGTGGAAATCTTTTCAGTACTGTTGAGGCTACAATGGTCAGATCATAGGGCAGTGGTGGAGGAGGTTGGGTTGGGGGATGCTCGGGACATATATTTAATTTCCATAACTTATATATAAGTGTGTTAGGTGATGATGGGGGTTGGAGGGGTTTTCTGTCTTGGAGGAGCTTAGTGTGGGAGGAAAACGGAGGGATGGACATTGTGACAAGGTGGGATAGTGTTGCAAAGGAAAGGATAGAAAGTTTCATGTGAGAGAAGGAAAACATTAATAATTTAATAATCTGGACTGGCTAACTATTTAGAAGAAAGTTAAGAGGCTTGCTATGGGGCGGGTGTGGGTGGGAATAATTTTCCTATGGATGAAATACTGAATAAAGTGGAGGTTGCTGGGAGTTGCAAAATGAAGGTTCAAGCCTGTAGGGTGCAGGCAGGGGTGGACGAAGTGCTTTGGGAGTGACAAGCCGTCAGCGGTGTTTGCAGCAATCACAAAGCAAAGGGAGGCGGGTGAGACTATCCCACGTTTTAGAGGAAATTGGAGATGTTTGGGAATTATAGAGCAGGGCGGAGATACGATCCACGAAAGGGCGATGTGCTGCATATGTGGAAGGCGTTGGTACGAGAAAGTACTGGAACAGTGGCATTTGGACAAGGTGTGTAGCATGTGAGTTTAAATTAGAATATAGGGTGATGAAAGGCTTTAGGTGGGATATTTCGCAGTGGAAAATAGTGAGAATTCGTTTTAAAGGGAGAAATGAGGAAGGGGGGAAAGAGCGGTGTATTGACGTTCCCAGTAGGTTTTATTTACAACTTGGACGTTAATAAGGGATGTATGTTAGGTTATTTAATGTTAATGAAGGAGAAGTGTAAGTTTGGGGGAGAAGCAGGCTTACAGCAGTTGTAGTGTTGGTTACGAAGGTCAAGGGGCAAGCCCAACCTTCAGGAGTACCGAGCATATCCTGACTGTTGTTGCAGACTATAAGGTGCTTGCAAAAAATTGTAGGTAATAGGTTCAAATGTGTGTGGAAGGGTTGTGTCAAATCTCGTGTTTGGGTTGCAGGGAAGGTCTATGATTGAAGGACATGTGATTACTGAGTGGTTTTGTGAAAGCTAAGTGTGGGGGTGGAGGGGCGACTTTTGTTGGCTCTAAGGACTGGGCAGGGAGCTATGATAGAATGGAAAGGGAGAGCTTTGCAGGTTATACTTAGGAGACAGGGTTTTGGGAGAAATAGTCGAAGTGGGTACAATACGTTATACAAGGGGGCGAAAATGAGGATAAGATTAATGGGTGTATGGGGAGGGATATTGCAATGGGGTTAGAGGCCTTAGACAGGGATGCCCATTGTCCCAAATATTGTTTGGTTGTTTCCAGACCCCTTTTATAGAATGGTTGAACGTAGTTAATGTACCCTCCCAAACCATGTTAGGGAAGTGTGGGGGTGGGGGCCAGGGGGGGTTTAATTGGATATGTTGACGACCACATGTTATCATTCGTGAAGGATGTCAATGGGAGTGGTTGGCCTCCACTCCAAACCACCAGATACAGATACTAATGCCGGAAAAAAAATCCCCCCAGTACCAACAATACCACCAGTCGATAACATTCTTCTTTGCAAATATACCAGGGTCTAAAGCAGCAACAAAACAACAAAATACCTTTCATCCGTTGGACTGCTTGCAGAGGCAAAGGGCAATGTTTCGCGGCTTTCACTGAGACCACATAAAGGATCACTTGGAAACGAAATATGGATCCCCAGGTTACAACCTATACAGATGTGACAATGTGAACAGGCAAATGGGGGGGGGGTGGCTGTACATTTGCAGAGTCACTTGTTTGCACGAACTGCTTAATGCTCAAATGATGTAGTGGGAAGTTTTAGCAGTAAAGGTCTTCTAGAACCAAAAAACCTAGTTCATTGTGGTAGTCTACAGCCTCCGGATGCAACATCCAGCAATTCCAGGAACAGCTGTTTAAAATTGACCACTGTCGGCGAAATCTTCAGCTCTGCAACCAACATCTTGCTCCTGGTGGATTTCAACTTAAGGCAACTAAAATGGTGGAATATTAGCAAATAATATTGTTTGCCGTCATAACACCAGGAGGCTGCTTGTGAAAACTCACACACACGAGCCTTTTTTAAATCTCTGCACAAAATTCATTTTAAAACAAGCAAAGAATAGAGCTATAGACTGGCGAATACACTTAGACCTCATCGTCACTAACAATGATGAACTTGATAAGGAACTGTCACCATATCAAAAACAATATACTCAGTCACAACATAATGAAGTTCCAGACATGTATGCGTGGAGCCCCAGACCGACATAATGAGAATAGTCACGAGAAAGCATTCACCAAATTCAACTTAATAACAAAAACATAAGTGGGACCAAAGTAAACCAGTCCTAACCGATATAAGCTGGGAGATATATAAGCAACACAGACCCCAACTTATGCCTAGAACAGATTAAAACTCGGTGGCACTCATGTTGCACAAGGTTATTCCTCTAAGAAAAAAGGGGGGGGGGAGAGATGTAAAATCGGGAAAGGACAGGTGCTCCTTTACAGGCGGTCGGAAAAGAATATCATGAGCGCTAAAAGAGGTCAATATATCTGAAAATGCGTAGGGAGACACTGGGGTCGAGATATAGCAAGCATCGAACTTAAGCTAAAAGAATCCTTTAGGAGTTCAGAATTGAGGGAAGAACTAAAAGCTGAATGAAATCGTAAGAAACCCAAAGTATTTCTTTCCTATGCCATATCAAAATCGAGAAACAACGTCCAGTATTGGGCCCCTACTTAAACAAGATGGGTCCTACACAGATGACAGCAAGGAAATGGAGTGAGCTACTCAAGGTCCCAATTTGACTCGAGTTTATAGCAAGCCGCTAACCAGGGACTGAGAGTCGAAGATCATAAATGAATTTTTTATGAGCAGCCACTCAAAATTTGATTAACACAGCCTATCGATGCATCCGGACGCCAAATGACCTTCGACAGGCGAAAATAAATGACATGACCATGCGCTCTGCCCCTGGGCCAGGACTCATGGAACTGTTCATCAAGAACTGCAAGAAGCAGTTTCACGCGCCTTTTCCATCCTGTGGAGAGGAGCATGGACACGGGGATCGTTTCACAGTTACTAAAATCAACAGACATAGCCCCCACCACAAAAGGGGGCAGTTAAAGGCACAGCAAAGAAACTACAGAACCAAAGCACTACATCCCAGATCATAAAAATTTAGAAGGGTCCTAAGAAGCAAGTCACCCACCCATCTAGAAAAAACCCATCAGTTACACAACCCAGGCAAACATGGGTTTAGAACAGGTCGCTCTGTCGTTCATATTGGATCACTACGACAAGGACCTAAATGCATAGAAGACAAAAAGAATGCAGATGTAATATATACAGGACTTTGCGAAAGCCTTCGACAAGTTGTGAGCATGGCGTAATAGCGCACAAATGCGTTGTAAAGGAATAACAGGAAAAGTTCGGTCGTGGATCTATAATTTCCTCACTAACAGAACACAGTAGTCGTCAACAGAGTAAATGTCCGAGGGAGCTCGGTTGAAAAGCTTCTGTTCCACAAGGCTCTGTACTCCATCTTGTTCCTCATCTATATCCGCATAGACAAAGGATGATCAGCCACAGCACCATGTTCTTCCTTTGCAGATGACACCCGATTCTGCATGACTGTCTTCCATTGCAGACACTGCAAGGACTCCAGGTGACAACAACCAAATTTTCAGGTGGGCTGAGAAAACATCTGAAGTTAAACGATGAGAAATTTCAATTACACAGATATGGCAAAATGAGGAAATTAATCTTCAGAGTACAAAAACAAATTCTGGCCACAAATAGAGCAAAACACCAACGTCAAAGAATGGGAGTGATCATGTCGGAGGATCTCACCTTCAAGGACCATAAAATTGTATCAATGCTCTGCTAGAAAAATGACAGGATGGATAATGAGAACCTTCAAACTAGGGAGGCCAAGCCCATGATGACACTATTCAGGTCACTTGTTCTATAGGTGGAATATTGCTGCTCTCTAACAGCACCTTTCAAGGCAGGTGAAATTGCGGACTAGAAAAAAAAAAAAATAAATGTACAGAGACCTTCACGGCATGCATAACGGAGATAAAAACCACCTCAATTATGGGAGCGCTTGAGGTTCCTAAAACCTGTATTCCCTGGAAACGCTGGCGGGAGAGATAACCGAATATACACACTGAAAATCCTAGAGGGACTAGTACGAACTGTGCAACGAAAATCACTCCACTACCGAAAGCAAAAGATTGGCAGCCGATGCACCATCCCCCCAATGAAAAGCAGGGGCGCGTCACTTAGCACATTAAGCAGACCATACAATAAGTGTCGGGCCCGGAGGACTGTTCAACTGCCTCCAGCACACATAAGGGGGATTAATTACCAACAGGACCTGGCAGGTCTGCAAGGCTGGCAATGGACCAAGCACCCTAAAGTCCAGTTTCCTGATCAGCCGGCTGTGGCTCGTACGTTATGGTTTTGCGTGCACCAGCAGCAAAACAGCCTGGTTGATCGGCTCTGATTCACACAGGAGGCCTGGCTCACCGACCGGGCCGGGGGGGGCGTTACCCCCGGAACTCTCTCCAGGTAACTCCAGGTAAACGTCGAAGGCATCTACTCCAAATAACAGATACTAGAGCCGAAAAAAAGTCCCCCCAGTACTACAAATACCCGGGTCTGATGACATTCTTTGCAAATATACAGGGTTAAAGCCAGCAATGAACAAATACCTTTATCCATGCGACTGCTTGCAGAGGCAAATGCATATTTGCAGCTTTCAAGAGACACATGTGAAGGATAACTTGGACAACGAACTATGCAATCCAAGGTTACAACCTATACAGATGTGACTGAACTGGCAAAAGGGAGGGGGGGTGGGTTTGGCCTGTATATGCACAAGTCACATTGTTTGCTCAGAACTGCATCTTAATGCCTCCAACATGAAGTTGTGGAAGTTTTAGAGTAAAGATCAAGAAACAAAACTAGTCATTATGGTGGTTACAGCCTCAGATGCAACGGTCTCAAGCAATTCCAGAGCAGCTGTCAAAAATTGAAACACTGGGAAGGAAAATTCTGCCAGCCTCCTGCCTCAAACATGTTGCTCCTGGGGGATTTCAACTTTGAGGCCCTAAAATGGAGGAATATAGCAAAATATATGTTGTCTGCAGTAATAACACCAGAGTCAGCTCTCACGAGAACTCTCACACGAGCTTTAAAATATCTGCACAAAATTAAACTTTTATACAGCATATAATAGAGCCTACTCGACTGGAGAATACACTAGGCTCATCTTCCCTAACAATTATGATCTGATACGAAATGTCACCATATCAAAAACAAATATACTCAGATAAGAAGATAATCGAGGTTTCAGACAGGTATGCGTGTTGAGCCCTAGACCTCAAAAGGAGATTAGTCACGAGGCAGCCTTCACCAATTCAACTTCAATAAGCAGAATAACGTGGGACCAAATAAATCAAGTCCTAAGTGATGAAGCTGGGAAGGATATTCTATGCAAACACATGACCCAAACTTATGCCTAGAATCAGATTAACTTCTGTGGCAACAATGTATGCTCCTTTAAGAAACAAGGATGGGTAGATGTAAAATAGAAAGGGACAGGCTCTCCCTTTACGGGCGCAGAAAAGAATAACAGAGCGGCTAAAAGAGGCCAATATATCTGAAATGCCGTAGGGAGTTCATGGTCAGAGAAATAGCAAACATCGAACTTTAGGTAAGGAATTTTGTTGGACTCAAGAATCGTTGGGAAGACTTAAAGCATAAAAAAGAAATCTAAAGAAAACCCAAAGTATTTTTTTTTTCTTATGCCAAATCAAAGTCTGAGAACATCAGTATTTGGCCCCTATTAAAACAGGATGGGTCCTACATAGATACAGCAAGGAAATGGGTGAGCAAACTCAAAGTACCAATAGACTTAAGCAGCCGCTAACCAGAATAGTCGAAAGATCAATGATTTCTTGTGTAAGTCACAATATTTGGTTAACAAGCATATCTGATATTATCCTGGACACCAAATGACTTAGAAACAGGCGATAAATGACATGCCCATGCACTCTGCCCCCAGGGCCCAGACTCGTGGTGGAACTGGTATCAAGAACTGCAGGAAGCCCCTACCACGAGCTTTTACCATCATATGGAGAGGGGAGCATGGACATGTGGGTTCGTCCACAGTTACTAAAAACAAACAGACATAGCCCCACACCACAAAAGGAGGCATTTTAAAGCAATGCAAAGAACTACAGACGATAGGCAACTAACGTCCCATATCATAAAAAATATTTGAAGAGTCTAAGAAGCAAGATCACCACCCATCTAGTACTCATCAATTACACAACCCAGGGCAAATGGGTTAGAGTAGGTCGCTCCTGTCCATCTCAATATTGGTTAACTGCGACAAGGTCTTAGAGGCACTAGTAGACAAAAGAGCAGATTTAATATTACAACTTTTGCAAAAAAGCAGGTGTAGGTTAAGGGCTCTGGAAGACTTCTGATATTAAGATGATGTAGGTTATCCCTGGGGTGGATGGTGATTGTCCGATGTTTGGAAATCTCCTTATCACTTAGTTGGGCACCAAAAGTAGAAATAAAACAAGGGCCTGTAGTAGTCTATTAATTGTTAATACGGTCCCAGTAACAAATGTCTTGCTCCTGTATCTGGCGTCTACCAGGATACCCACCCAGAAAACAGAGTGGTAATAGAAAAAATAAACTAGTTCCCAAGGTCATGTAATATAACAGTTAAGAAAGGAAAAGACTGATTAAATGCCAAAATCATGTATGGTAACAGCAAACAAACGGAAAGGAAAAACAGTAATACTTCTGGTAGAGCCCCTACCTGATTGGAAAGATGAGGTGAAGTGCTCCCCAAACTTCAACCCCCCAGGTAAGGTCAAACTCCCAGGGTAAAATTTTAAAACAAATCAGACACAAAACTAGTTTCGCCCAGCCCGCCAAAAAGAAGGGGGGTGGCTATAAACCGTTAATGGTCCTGGTTTTGCCTGAACAACCTTTTCCCCACTCACGTACTTTTCCTCACAATCCCCCCTTCCCAAAACTTAGGGAGGGATAATAAGTAAATAAAAGAGGGAAAAGAACTATGTAAAACCCTCATCACCAATCTGGAAAAGTGGTTTCAGAGCCAAAAATATATACAATTTTAAAACATAGGGCTGAATGCCGACCCCATCCAAGAGTCTGCTATTTGACCTTTAAAGTTCCCCAAGACCAATGGCCCCCCTTGTGCTGTTTCAAGAAAAAGGGTTTTTTTCCGTTTGGGTAGTATTGAATCTTTGTACCCCATCTAATGCATAACATTTTTTTCCCCACAGTGGGCATCTTTTTTCTTGACGGGAGTTTTTTACTGGCGATAATACGGGAAAAGGATTTTCTAATTTTTTTTTTTATATATTTTATTCAAATAAAATTTATAGCTTAACAAAAAACCCCTTAAACAAGGGTTGAGCACATTTAATATAAACACATTTTAAAAACATAACCCCTCAAAAGACAATAGTCATTGTTCTAAACCCTTGAGTGGAAGGACATGTTGCTGCTGCCCCCTGGAGTTGTCTGGTGGCGTATTTTTTCACAAAAATGGCGCGGCTAGTGGCAAGGTAAAACGTCTGCTTGAATTAAACCCAGTGGGCTGTAATGGAGCCATCAAGGGGCGTTGTTTTTCCCTGCATCATCAGAGATACCTACGAATAGCCAATGAGGAATTTGTGGATTTGCACTGAACGGTACAAAGGGGATTTTTGAAAAATTTAGTTCGGTGAATGTGTTAGGGTGGTAAAATAATTTCAAGAGGTGGTCATACCAGTTAATCATGCTGTGATGGTGGGGCGCATGATGTTCAGCTATTACACGGGTTAAGATCAGGAATGTGCCTTCGGGGGATGCATCGACCCCGGGTTTCATTATGTGTAAATAGGCACAATACATACGATCACTGCAGGAAGGTGGTCAGCGGGCCCTATTGGGGATACCTGGGGGTGCATTCTCTGTCAAGATGAAAAAGGGACACCCAGTTTCATCGTAGTGGTGAGGAAGATTTCAGGACTCAGGTTTTTGTAAATCGTGGGAGGGCCACTTCCCCGTTTGTGGGGGTCGTATGATCACCTGGGGGGCCCAATGTAAAGAAGACGTGGTGATAAGGCAGCAGCAAGCGAGATTGGGGGAAAAGGGAGAGAGGACAAGATCAGCCATTTTCGACTTGCCTCAGAGAGTTTGACATGGAGTGAGGGGGTTGAGGGGCCCCGAAGAATAGGGTGGAGGTGCTGCGGGGGGACGACATCATTTCCCGGGACGTTGTACAAGGCGGAAAAGGTCTTTGCGGAAGCGAATGGAGCGACGGGGAAACGTCGTAGTGTCGACGTTTGAAACATTTTGGGAATGAGCGTCTTGTCAAAATGTTGGTACAGCCCTGAATCATGGGTCTGCGTTGAGGAGGGCGGGGTGAGCCAGTCCCTGAAGGGTCGTAAGGTGCCCAGTTGGTGAGAACTGTGGAGGTGGAGGTTCTCTGGCAGGCGGGGATGATTGATGCGGGTCGAGGGTACAACGCAAAGCACCGCGTGCTTTCTGATTCCGGACGTGCTTAGCCGCACAACGACCGGGGAAAGAAACGGGGGCGGAAGCATGCAGAGAGGTTCAAGGGGGGCCCGGGGGCGGGGGTTGGGAAAGGGTGGCCGAAAGGGGGGGGGGGGAAAAGGGTGGAATAAAAAACGTCAGGTGAAAGTCGAAGGTTCAAGGGGGGAAAAACCCCCTTTTTTGGTTTTAATCCCTGACATTGAACATCAATGGCTTGGGGTCTCAAGAAAGTGTAGTGGTTTGGGGAATATTTGGTGGTCATTGTTTGACGTTGTTTTTCATGCAGGAACACAATTATAGACGGGTTATGGTTAAAGGGTGGAGGATAAAAGGGGGGTTTTGAGTGCGTCAGATTGAAAGGGGGTTGTCCCATTTTGGTGAAAGAAACTACCCCGTTGGTTGTAGCAAGTGGGGGGGGGAGAGGGGAGGGTATTTGTGGATGGGTTATGGGGTGGGTACAGTACGTTGGTGTGGTGTATGGCCCCAGAAGGGAGATGTAGGATAAAGAATAAATTCGGGGGGATGTTCTGGTTATTATTTGCGTGGTTTCCCGGGGTTGCTGTGATAGGGGGTGATGGAACTGTGTGAAAAGGGAAAGCATGTTGACCGGGGGGGGCAGGGCTTGTTTGAGAATATTGGGGAAGTTATCCGGGGGAAGGGGAGACAGTGTTGGGGGGGGTTTAGGGGGTGGAGCACAATTTTTTAAAACGTGGGTATCGCTAGGCTCGTTTTGATTTATGTCCCCAGGACAGTCTAATACAAGTGTGAGGGTAAGGACGTAGTATTTTTCTGTCACGGGGGTTTTGTTTTGGGGATGTGGTTGGGAGGGGTTGCAAAAAGGTGTAAGGGGTTTGGGAATTAAATGTAAAGTTGTTTCGGGGAAGAAGAGTCTCGACAGTCTTTTGTTCAATTGGGGGAGGATTGGTGGGAGAGGCGCCCGGGGGAAAAGGAACGGTAAGTTGGTGGGACTCTGGGCGAAATTGTATTAAGGAATTTTATATTGTAGTGGGAGGGGTATACCAGGTTTAAGTAGGGTACCAATTTTTCTTTAGGGGCAGTTGAGAAACTTGCTACGGCGTGGGAGTGCTGTTATCCGGGGGACGATTTAGGATTTAAAAGGGGCGTATCGGATTTGCAAATGGAAAAATTGATGGCGCACGATTTTTTGGGGGGGCTGGAAGGGTGTTATGGGGTGACAGGCCTTTTGGGAGCGGTTGAGGCGACAGCGTAAGAGAAGAGTGGCGACGGAGATATGGGGTTTTAAATTTCATGTGGGATGGAAGGGTATGAGAGGGGCAGGTATTAGTGACGACGGGGTATGAGTGGTTATCTAGTGCGGTTTAGGGCTATGCACAAAACGGAGGGATTCGAATGAGGCTTTTAAAGGAAATGGGGGGTTTTTGGCAAAAGTGGAATTGATGGGAATTGATAGGGTAACATTTTGAAGGTCCAGTCACGGAAAATGGTTTCGCAAAAGCTTTGTTGTGCAAATTTTAGTAAGGCCCAGGTGTAGATGGGTTGCCCCAATGATTTTTCGTTAGGGGAAATTTGGGAAGTATTGAAGGTTTTTTTTAGGTTATCAATTAATGAAGGATGATGGGGAAAGGGGTTTAGCCAGAAAGGGGCCCCTTCGTGGTTTTAAAATTCGAAAGGTGGGGCAGACTACGGTTTGAGGATTACCATGCAAAAATCGCTTATGTGTGGGGATTATAAGTTTTTGCATGGTTTAGGGAAAGAAAAAAAAAAAGGTGATAGGCAACGTAATTGACAGAGGACAATATGGGGGGGGGTAGGACAAAAGTATGAAGGGGGGGGATGGAGTTCTTAAAGTTTTAAGCAGGGGGGGTTGGGGGGTGGGGGTGTTTTTTGGCATTGGGTTGGCGAGCTGCTTTCGATAGTGTGAGGGGATGCGTTTGGAGGGTTTATGCGTTGGCAGGGGGTTCAGGGGGGAAATTACATCTTGGGCGAGAACTTGATCAGGGAGCACTATGAGAGTACAGGTTAAAGGAAGGCTAGGTTTCATTCAGAGGGGAAAGGGGGGTTTTGACAGGGGTTGCCCTCTAGCAAATATTGTTTGCGTGCCTCCCGGATCCCCTTTTTTAGGGCATTAGGGGATAGCAGGGGGGGGTTAGTAATGAACGAGAGGGTCGGCCCGGGGATTTTGGGTTATTGGTGATACAATGTATTGGTGAGGATGAGAAGGATTTACAAAGGTAGGAAAGGGGGAGAGGTTTGGCGGGGTACTGGGAGGAAAATTAATGTGGCAAAGTCTAAGTAATGGACCCAGGCAAAAAACGTAAGCGGGAGGTGGGGGCTGTAGGGCGCGGGTGGAGGGGGGGGGGATCGCTATTATTTGAGGATAGTGTACGCTAAAAACCTTGTTTAAAAATGAGAAATTTCAGAAGAATGGGTGCTAGCAACAATCAATTACATTTAGCATTGAATGGAAGTATGAAGTAGGGATAACCCTGTAACAGTCCCCAAATTTTTGTTTGAATTACATGGGCTTTGAGAACATTATCATTTTACTGGGTTAAGAAAGAGTATCAATATGACAGTTTTCTGAAACTATAATAGGCTCAAAGAAAGTTTTTCCGTATAAAGAAATTAGATCAATAGAAAAGACCCAAAATAGATTAAAAATTTGGGTAAATACTACTAGGAAAAGAAAGGAAATTTTTAGGGTTGTCAAAAGGGTGAGTGTCTCTTATGAAACAGTTTTAACATTAAGAGGGACATTAAAAAAGGGGGGTAAAAAAGCTAAAAGGGACTATAAATTTAAAATTGCTAGGGATTCTAAAAATCCCAAAAAATCTTCCAGGTTATAGAACAAAAGTCAGGATAAGATAGGTCCCCTTTAAAAAAACTATGGGCATCTTTTGACAAAGAGAATGAAATTGCTCGATTTTAAATAAATTTTTTTCTCTCGGGGTTTTTAAAAGGAAAACACTAAAAAATTCCCGTAATAATTTCTTAGTGGGCCAGAAAAAGATAAAATTTTGTAACTCACAGTCACTAGTGAAATGGGTTTTGAAGCGATAACCGACTGAAGCAAAATAAGTACCGGGGCTGATGAGGTTTTTCAAGGGGTTTTTTAAGGAATGCAAAATGGAACTCTGTGAACCATTAACTTAATATTTTAATTTATCTCTTCAACAGATGTAGTGTCTGATATGGGAAGATGGCTAAATTTAAATTTCCCATTTTTAAAAGGGGGCAAGTCGTTACCGTCAAATTACCGCCCAATAAGTCTGACCTCAAATTTTAGGCAAATTACTGAGTCAATTATAGCTGAGATTTTAAGAAGCCATCTCGTAAGCATGCTTGATTAATGATATCAGATGGATTCACAAGAGGCCGGTCTTGTCTAAATAATTTATTAACTTTCTTCAGTAAAGCTTTTTAGGCTTTACCAGATAAAGAATTTGAAATTTTTTTTACTTAGTTTTATAAGGGTTTTTTATAGGTTTTTACACCAAAGACGTTAAAGAAAATGGCAGTCTGGCATTGGGGGAAAAAATGTCTCGGGGCGAGTCATGGGTCACAGACAGGAAGCAGAGGTTCATAAAAAGGGGGGAAACGGTGGGGATCTGTAACAAGGCCCGTTGTTTTTTATAAAATATATCAATGATCTGATGAGGTGTTTTAAATGATATGAGAAATTCGCATGACACAAAGTTTGGAGGTAATTGATTCAAACGTAGTGTTGGGGAACTTCAAGAGATTTAAAACAAAACTTTTCTTGGTCAGAAAAGTGGCAGATGCAGTTCAAGTGAAAATGCAAGGTTTAAAGCTGGGGAGTGCCCATAACCCTAGCCTTATAATTTAAAATGATGTAGAACTTAGATAAGATTGCAAAAGGACTTGGGGTTTGGTGAGCGCCCTTAAAACCAAGACCAATGCCAAAGCGTACAAAAAAGGGAAAAATGTTTACGGGATTTTATCAAAAGGTAAGAACGAAGTCCAGGGCTAGCAGCTTTTACACATTGTAAGGCCTCCCCCTAGTTTATGAGCTAAATTTGGCTCCATTTTACAGAAGGGGCATAAATTCGTAGAAAACTTTCAGCGTAGGAGACTAAATTAAACATGCATTAAAAATTTCCTTATGAAGAAAAAGATTAAAAAACTCTTAAGTTACTTCATTTTAGACAAAGAATAGGGAGACCTGTCGAATGAAAGGGTAAAAAGATAGGTATTAAAAAAAGGTAATTAATAGGTATTGAGGATATCTCTCCAAGAGAGAACCCCCCGTAATGGATTTAAATTAATAAATTTAGATTTAGAAAGGAATAGGAAAAAATATTGGTTTGGAAATGGGGGTGTTGATGAGTGGAACAGTCTCCTATTGGGGTTTGGGAGGAAGAAATAGGCAACATTAGGGAACTTTATTTCCAAACGTTCGCCTACACAGTAGGGCTTTCAGCGGTCCCGAAAGTGGCAGAACAGTTTGATGTGAAGACGATGTAATCAGCCCCTCACCTTTAAGGCGAGAATTTGAGGTTGTCAACCCCCGGCCTAGGAAGTTCGTTCCCAAATCAGGAACTATTAAATCAAGCGACAGTGCGGAGACTTTAAAAAAATGTCGGGGAAGGGGAGGTTTCAGAGTATAGTAGAGTAGTGAGAGTGTAGCCCCTGAGAGGTCAGGGCCCTCTTGAAGGGGGATATCCCGGCTCTTATGTAGTCAAGTTTTGTAGGATTTGAGAGGGGGGGTACCTTTTTATTCCCGAGCCCTAGTACGACTTTTTAAAAGTCCTTTGGTGGGGGGGGGATGTATAGGTTTTTTTGGTATGTGGTGAGGTTTTTACCTTTAAGAATTTTTTTATATAAAACTTGGCATAAGATGTTTAAGTGTGCTAAATTGCTTGGATATGTTTTGGTACCCTGTGTGAAGTTTTTTTTCTTTTGGGGTTTTGGGTTTGTATGTTTACTTTAATTTTGTTTTACATGTTGTTGGTTTGTGACTGTTTCTTCCCAGATAATGTTTTCTGATTTTAAATAAAATATAAAAAAATAGCAAAAAACAAAAAAATATTAAAAAAACAAAAGGTTACACAAATATCTAGAAAATACCCTTTTGCAAAACTTTAAAATTAAAAAAGGGTGGGTAATCTTAACCCTATTTACACAAGACAAAACAAGAACATAATTAGGGACCCCTGTAAAGGGTTTAAAAATAATTTAAAACCATAAACCCCTTCGGGATCCTTTTTATAAATTACTGGACAATTTCCCTCACAATCAATACAAAAGAAGAAATTACTTTAAAAAATTTTAAAAAATCGGGTTTCTCACAACCCCCACAAATAATCAATAAATGAAAAAACCTAAATCACAAACTCATGATAAAAAAAATACTCTTATCACCTAACCTCCCAGTAATAAGTTCCCTCAGTACACAACTCGCCTAACAGTTTTGAGTTAAAAACAAAACTAAAAAAAGCATAAACTTCCGCATCATTCGGCTATACACATTTTATAACTAGCAATAAAATGCTCGACAAACACATAAAACCCCGTTTGCAGGCCATAGCCAAAAGGTAAATAAGTACTTCAACAAAGAAAGAAGGCAGTTTGATTTTGATGGTTCAAACGGTTGTTGAAAAAATTTAAAACGACTGTAAACGGATGGGGTTTAGGCGCCCTATCAAACACAAAAATTTTAATATAATCAGGAACTGCCGGAAACGTCCAATATCAAATACAGTTAGAAATAGAAAACAATAGCTAGAGCTTATTTTTGGAGGTTATTAGTAGATATTCAAGAGGTTGTAGTAGATTTACAGTAAATTAACAAATTAAATCATTTTGAAACTTGGGGTGTCGGGGTCAAAACAAACGGTTCACAGGGTAAATTGTCATTTTTGTGGAAATTGGT
>NW_026505559.1:0-16455 GCF_026875155.1 Cherax quadricarinatus
TGCGCACTCTGAAGGAGGGGTGTAATGTTGCAGTTTAAAAACTGTAGTGTAAAGCACCCTTCTGGCAAGACAGTGATGGAGTGAATGATGGTGAAAGTTTTTCTTTTTCGGGCCACCCTGCCTTGGTGGGAATAGGCCAGTGTGATAATAATAATAATAATAAAAATATTAATTTTACATTATGTGCAAACAAAAACATGAGAGGCTTTTTTTTCGAATATGTAATTCACATACTGTCGACAAGAAACTCCTTGCCATACTTAATCATATATCCACTGTGGCGCATTTCCTGTTATTCCTGCCAGCTCCTTAGGTTTTTGCCCAAGTCTCTTGTGTGTATATGAATGCATATAGTATGTATGTATGTATAAACATTATCTCTCAGTCCACAGCAGGATTCGAAAATGCAAACGCGGCATCAGAGAACACTGATGCCGAGTTTGCAGGTTCAGTTCCTGTTGTGGACTGAGTGATAATGTTAATAAATAATTTCGCCCGTTTGTGAATTGTTAAGCGTATGTATGTATGTATGTATTTTTGTAGTAGTTGTGTATGCATGTGTGTGTATGTGAGTATGTGTAAAAGTGTGTATATTAAGCCAAAGACACATTTTTTTAGCAAGCTCTTACTGATCTAGTGAGTGAATCATCATACAACAGAGGTAAATTCCCCATTAAGCGAATAAAACACAGAGTCGAGAGTATTTGCAGATGTCGGCCTCAGCAGTCAAAAATCCTCCTTAGGAATTGATGTCCTCCCTGGCAGATGCTGTATATTGGCAAGTAAATTAACAAGAGCATTGATTTTGTAATCTCTTACTTCACCCTCTCCCACTTTCTTGGATACTTTGAAATACTCAAACGATTTACTATATGAGCACAATGAATGAAAACGTACGTGATCTCATTTGTTTGGCGACAACAAGCAACTGGCTTATGAGTCTATTAATAATAATAATAATATTAATAATAATATAATAATAATAATAATAATAATAATAATAATATAATAATAATAATAATATTATTATTATTATTATTATTATTATTATTATTATTATTATTATTATTATTATTATTATTATCATCATCATCATCATCCCCATCTGGAAGCTATAAATCCCTAAAGATAATCCAGCACATGGAGAATGTGAGATAACCATGTTTCATCCAAAGAAGGGGCTGGAAATTGCAATTTCATTGATCAAGAGGCCTTCACTTGTACGATGGCACACTCCCTTGCAAGAAGATCAACAGGACTTGGGTAATCATGTTAGATATGATGTGACAGGAAGCTCCAGTTTCTCATAAGAAAGAGAGCCTTGTACCAGTATCATTACACTACCCGGTGATGGATCTGAAAAATATTGCTTCAAGCAACTAGTTTTCTGTCGTTGTATTAAATGACTAGTCACTAAGGCACTACCTATTAGATGTCGCAATCACGACTCTTGTGAAACCAAGTTACGGTCACGACCGTCAATATTTATTTTTATATAGCCAGACTTGAGTCCTGGAAATGGGAAGTACAATGTCTGCACTCTGAAGGAGGGGTTCGGGATATTGATGGTTTGGAGGGATATGTTGTGTATCTTTATACGTATGTTTCTAAGCTGTTGTGTTCTGAGCACCTCTGCAAAAACAGTGATTATGTGTGAGTGAGGTGAAAGAGTTGAATGATGATTAAAGTATTTTCTTTTTGGGGATTTTCTTTCTTTTTGGGTCACCCTGCCTCGGTGGGAGACGGCCGACTTGTTAAAAAATATATATATATATATTTATATATATATTGCTCTAAAATTTTGAAAGCTCTCACTAAAGGCAAAGATATTTATTGTACAGGATGTGATGCATTATTTAAAATTAATGTTTCGAATTTTTCCTTCATGCTTTGCTAAATTATCTGAAGTTTACCTGGAGTTTACCTGGAGAAAATTTCGGCGGTCGACGCTTCCGCGGCTTGGTCTGAGACCAGGCCTCGTATCTGATGAATTAAAAATGAAATAGTTAAAACTTGCGATTCTGGCTTAAATAGTAACGTTTCTTGCCGAATAAGGCAAGTTAAAATTTGTGTATGCAATAATTTCGCAAAAATCATTCTGAACCTAACGAAAAAAAATATATTTCATTGTGTCTGTTTATTTTTAAATTATTGTAAACTTACCTAAAATATATTTAGGTAGATTAGGTTAAATTAACTTGAGCTTGTTATAATAAGGTTAGGTAAGTTTTCTAAGGTTCCCTTGGTACAAAACTATTAATTTTTACATTAACATAAATGAAAAAATATAAGAGAAAATTTTCGAAAGGACTTAATTTTAAATAAGCTCTTGCTAATTGACCAGTTTTACTTATCAGCTCCTGTGTTTGTGTGTGTGTGTGTCTATGTGGTAGTGTGAAAATATGTGTATGTGTGTGTGTGTGTGTGTGTACATGCATGTATATGAAGGGGCTGACATTGTAAATAATTTTATGCAAAAACGATGAAATTTAGATGAAATGTAATATATATTATAACATTTATAATAAGCAAAATAATCTTAAGAAGTAAAAAAAAAAAAACAATAAAAAAAACTGCTTCTCAAAATTTTCGCAGGTATATGATATGCTCTCAAAACAAGGTTCACTAGCCATGCCCTAGAGGTATTAAAAATCTCTTTTAATAAAAGACTGAAGCAGGTGCTGAAATTAAATGAAATCATATCAAACAGCTTTCTATGAGTTATAGTCCTCTCATATCTACATGCTTTAATAAAAACTCATAAGCCTGCCAGACCCATGAGACCGATTATTACGAGGTAGAAAGTAGCAGCCTTCAGGCTGGTGAAACGTCTTTCTGAGTACCTGATAGATAGGAGTTTTTATTATTATTATTATTATTATTCATCTTTGAAACAGAGGCTGTTGCGTAGACTGGGTCAATATCAAATAAATATTTCTTTGTAATTCTATTGTTTAGCTTAATAATGTAGAACTCTCTTTTAGTATGATTCATCATACATTTTGGAATAAGTTCTGGTAGCTAAAATGTGGAGATTATTCCTGTCGTAGGAGAGTTCATAGCTTAAATAAAGAAAAGATTTATCATTGGAAAAAAGTTTGTGCTTTAATTTACTTTGTACATATCTTCGTTCCTTTAATTCATTAAACTGATTCTTTTTACCTACTTTTAATATACAATATGCTATTAATTGCTTATTATTTCGCTATAAGTGTTCGTGCCCTGGCCAGGGTAACAATAATTATGTGCAGAAGCATAAATAAATATATATTTTGACTTCTGTGCACTTCTTGGGAACTCCCTTCCATTTGATCGTATATTCTTAATGTATAAACACGGTGAACTCTAAAAAATTATATTTGCATAAGATGTACCATGACAAATGCAGGTTATGATACACTATGAACAGAACATAGTAGTGTGTCCTGAGTCACATTTATACAAATATTTTTTTTTCCTCGTAAGTAAACTATTCATAATTTTAATGTTTTTTTTTTGCAAATCTTCGTCTCTATAGATCATCATGGCGTAATAATACTAGGTTAAAACCACTGCTAATAGTTGATATTTATAATATACTCTCACGTTATTACAAATATTCCAGATGAACAACACCACGGAGAAGGCAATTGTCTCTCTGGAGTTATACTAATGCCACTCTGACAAAATATAATCTATTAAATGAAACGAGGCAGCGTCATCTCCTGCTTGGATGGCTAAATTCTGAAGGCATATTTCTTAATAATATTCTTCAAAAGAAGGTATGTCCAAAACTAATTTGGAAACCTGCTGCCACATACATTAATGCCCTTGTGCCAATATTAATATTAATTGCACAAGAATCCGAGAAAGTTAATAAGTTCCTTTATCGTGTTAGAGAGGTAAGAAGATGGCAAGTAACAATGACTCATATTTTTCAATGTTTGATAAACAAGACTGACAAATACATACAATGAATATAGCTCATGACAGGGTAAGGTTGCAAAACAAATTAAATCGCCTGTCTTTAGAATACAATTGATTTTTTTTAAATTTTTCCTCATATAACTTCAGCATCGATGAGCAGGCATTATTCAGGAATTGTTTTTCATTTTCCACTAAGAACTGTAATAATTTACTCTGGGTCATTTTGTTTTCCTACTTAAGTCTAACTTAACAGTGAATTCAACTCGAATTCTCTCAGTGGTTTTTTAATCAGTTTCTTGAATAACTCGTTGATTCCCAGTCGAGTGGAAACGCAGGGCTGCCCCTGTTTACCTACCAGTGAGTAGGTACATGAGTGTTAGTCGACTGTTATGGGTCGCATTCTTGGGGGGTGGTAGCATACCTCAGATAGGGTTAGGCTTTGAAATGAGCTACGGTAAGATAACAGCTCTTAATTTATAAAATTGGCCTGTGTAGAAAAAAAAATCCGCGGACAGATATTTCCAGAGGAATCCTTCATGTTGAGGAATATCTCGAAAAGAGAAAATGATCCAGGAACAAAAAAGAAGCACATACTATTTTTAGAATTTTGGAGAAAACATACTGAAAACATGTAGACATTTAAATCACATCCAAATAGAAGACAAGGAGAAACATATCAACAGATGTGGAGCAAATTTTTAAAGAAATTCCAACTCTTTAAAGATATCAAAACCGCGAATGCGTCTCTACGCTACATCTATAGTTTGCCAAAAATCACATGAAGATGAATGTATACTGCATCCATTTATAAGCAAGGTTATTTATGTGGCTTATATTTTTCCAAAAATAAGTTTTCTAAGTATCTGTTTCTTATTGTTGGCCGTATTTCTAAATCACATATATTAAGAGTTCAAACTTTAATGACTAATTGAGCAGCTTAAACATGCCAATTGGGCACTTTATAAATTTGGGTTTCTTACAGATTACTTAAAGTTTATTTCAGGGTTATGAATCTGCGGCCCGGTCCAAGACCAGATCTCTGATAACTCCTTTGACAAAAATTTCGATCAAAAAAACTACAATATCACTTTCCTAAGAATCTTGCCGTACCTGAATGGGGATTGCCCGGTGCAAGTAAACATTTATTTTTTTCAAATTAGTGAGAATGCATTTTACTGCTGGGGTTGCAGTTAATGTCGTTTAATATAGGCAAATCTATCATATCTCACTGAGAATTCAGCTCAGTCCTATCCAGACCAGTTTGTTCACAGAAGTCTTTGAAACTTATTTTTTTTACGTAGATATCGCATCCTTATCAATAAAATACATTCGCGACTTCATCTCAGTGTAGCCTAAAAAAGAAAATTTTGAGACCAGAGCAAAATAAAACTGCTTTACTTCTTCTATCCAATACTAATGGAAACCCAAAGGTTAACTCCCTTTCCTTGATGTTTAAGGTAATCGTGTTGATGGTAATATTAACACTAAGAGTGTAGAGAAAAGACCCAGACTGAAGCACAAGACACTGCTTCTCCTATCATGATCAGTTAATGAAAAAATATGTAGTATTGAATAAGATTTTGAGATTATATCTGTATATCAGTTATATATATATATAATATATATATATATATATATATATAATATATATATAATATATATATATATAATATATATATATATATATATATATATATGTCGTGCCGAATAGGCAGAACTTGCGATCTTGGCTTAAATAGCAACGTTCATCTTGCCATATAGGACAAGTGAAAATTTGTGTATGCAATAATTTCGCCAAAATCATTCTGAACCTAACGAAAAAATATATTCACTGTGTGTTTGTTTAGTATTAAATTATTGTAAACAAATCTAAAACATACTTAGTTGGGTTAGGCTAAAATAAATTGTTCTTGTTATAATAAGTTAGGTAAAGAAAAATTTTCTAAGATTCTGTTGGTGCAAAATTAAAATTTTTTTCATTAACATTAATGAAAAAAATTATCTTAAACGTATAAGAGAAATTTTAGAAAAGACTTAATTTTAAATGAGTTCTTGCTAATTGACCAGTTTATACATATTCGGCACGACATATATATAATATATATAATTATATAATATATATATATATATATATATATAATTTTAATACATATATATATATATATATATATAATATATTTATATAATATATATTATATATATATATAATAATATATATAATATATAATATATATATATATTGTGGTGTGTGTTGTGTGTGGTGTGTGTGTGTGTGTGTGTGTGTGTGTGGTGTGTGTGTGTGTGTGTGTGTGTGTGTTGTCGTGCCGAATAGGTAAAACTGGTCACTTAGCAAGAAGTCATTTAAAAATTAAGTCCTTTCGAAAATTTTCTGTTATACGTTTAAAAATATAGATTTTTTTTTCATTTATGTTAATGTAAAAAGTAATAATTTTGTACCACAAGAACCTTAGAAAACTTACCTAACCTTATTGTAACAAGCGCTATTTAATTTAGCCTAACTCAAGTAAATATATTTTAGATAAGTTTACAATAATTTAATAATAAACAAGCACAATTAAATATATATTTTTATCGTTAGATTCAGAATGAACTTAAGGAAAATTAATTAATTTTCGCTTGCCTTATTCAGCAAGAACAGTGTTGTTATTTAAGCCAAAATCACTAGTTTTACCCATTCGGCACGACATATATATATATACAAACGTGTGTGTGTGTGTGGGTCTGGTCAATTATGCCTAATCGGCGAGTTTGGCCTACAGACCAAAGATTATTTCTGCTGAATAAGCAGAGTGATTTTTTTTATGCAATAAATCTGCTAAAGTCAGTAATCTGAACTATAATAGAGAACCTTACGATGGGCAGTGAAACAGTTTACTTATAAGAAACACTGGAGCAAAATAGGCAAATAAAGAGGCTACACAAATCTTGGGGAACGAGAAATGTGTGAAAGATTTTTTGCGAGACTTGAGAGTCCAGCAAATATTTTTAATTTATTTTTATTTTTCTACAGGCTAAAAATGTGTTATTTCAAAAATTATTTCAAATCGAGAACTGGCTTTAACTATGGTTCTTCCTATTATGGGACCACAACAGTCGTATAACACACAGATGTCTAGTTTTTTGACGTATTATTGTAACATCCATGATGGGATGCATTACAACCGGTTAGCCGATTAGTAATTTTGAAGATGAGAAGGGATTTTGTGGCTAAGTGGGAAAAATCAATAGATCACTATGTGCTTCTCTAGAAGAGTGCTAGATCGCTGCTGATTGTGATTTGTGTGTGTGTGTGTGTACTCACCTAGTTGAGGTTGCGGGGGTCGAGTCCGAGCTCCTGGCCCCGCCTCTTCACTGATCGCTACTAGGTCACTCTCCCCGAGCCGTGAGCTTTATCATACCTCTGCTTAAAGCTATGTATGGATCCTGCCTCCACTACATCGCTTCCCAAACTTTTCCACTTACTGACTACTCTGTGGCTGAAGAAATACTTCCTAACATCCCTGTGATTCATCTGTGTCTTTAGCTTCCAACTGTGTCCCCTTGTTACTGTGTCCAATCTCTGGAACATCCTGTCTTTGTCCACCTTGTCAATTCCTCTCAGTATTTTGTATGTCGTTATCATGTCCCCCCTATCTCTCCTGTCCTCCAGTGTCGTCAGTTTTAAATTTTTCCCTTAACCTCTCCTGTAGGACATACCTCTTAGCTCTGGGACTACTCTTGTTGCAAAACCCTTTTCACTTTCTCTAGTTTCTTTTTCGTGCTTGGCTAGGTGTGGGTTCCAAACTGGTGCCGCATACTCCAATATGGGCCTAACGTATACGGTGTACAGGGTCCTGAACGATTCCTTATTAAGATGTCGGAATGCTGTTCTGAGGTTTGCTAGGCGCCCATATGCTGCAGCAGTTATTTGGTTGATGTGCGCTTCAGGAGATGTGCCTGGTGTTATATACTCACCCCAAGATCATTTTCCTTGAGTGAGTTTGTAGTCTCTGACCCCTAGACTGTACTCCGTCTGCGGCCTTCTTTGCCCTTCCCCAATCTTCATGACTTTGCACTTGGTGGATTGAACTCAAGAGCCAATTGCTGGACCAGGTCTGCAGCCTGTCCAGATCCCTTTGTAGTTCTGCCTGGTCTTCGATCGAGTGTATTCTTCTCATCAACTTCACGTCATCTGCAAACAGGGACACCTCAGAGTCTATTCCTTCCGTCATGTCGTTCACAAATATCAGAAACAGCACTGGTCCTAGGACTGACCCCTGCGGGACCCCGCTGGTCACAGGTGCCCACTCTGACACCTCGCACGTACCATGACTCGCTGCTGTCTTCCTGACAAGTATTCCTGACCATTGATTGCTTCCTGTTATCCCTGCTTGGTCCTCCAGTTTTTTGCACCATCTTTTGTGTGGAATGTGTAAAAACCCTTCTTGCAGTCAAAAAAAAGCAATCCACCCACCCCTCTCTCTCTTGTCTTACGCAGTCACCTTTGTCATAGAACTCCAGTAGGTTTTTTCACAATTTCCCGTCCCTGAAACCATGTGGCTGCTGTTGATGAGATCATTCCTTTCTAGGATTCCACACATTTCTCCGATAACTTCTCCTGATTTTGCATACATACATTCAGTGACACTGTCTGTAGTTTAGTCTTCATGTCTGTCTCCTTTTTTAAAGATTGGGACTACTTTTGCTGTCATTCATGCCTAGGCAATCTCCCTGTTTCGATAGATTTTATTGAATTGTTTTTAAAGGGTACACATAGCGCCTCGCTCCTTCTCAATACCCATGGGAGATGTTATCTGGCCCCATTCCCTTTGGGTATTACTCACTCAAGCCTTTCACTTCTTCCTCGGTTGTGTTGCACTGTGTCCAGCCTTGGTGGTGTGCCCCACCCTCCGTCTTTCTGGGTCCCCTGTCTCCTCTGTGAACACTTCTTTGAATCTCTTGTTTGAGTTCTTCACATATTTCAGGGTCATTTCCTGTTTCCCTCCTTCCTTCCTTTGCCTGATTACCTGGTCCTTGACTGTTGTTTTCCTCCTGATGTGGCTGTACAACAGTTTTGGTCAGATTTGGGGTTTTCGCTGCTATGTCATTTTCATATTGTCTTTGGGCCTCCCTTCTTACTGTGCATATTCGTTTCTGGCTCTAACGTGTGTGTGTGTGTGTGTGTGTGTGTGGGGTGTGTGTGTGGTTGTGGGGTGTGTAAATATATAAATATATATATATATATATTTTATATATATATATATATATAATAATATATATTATATATAATATATATATAATATATATATATAAAACATAAAAACTTACCCCTGCCTGGGTGACAAACATGTAATCTGTTAAGCAAATTACATGTGTATAAATATATCTGAACATGCACATATGTTAATAAACATTCACATTACTGAAGGATATTGTAACGCTCCATCTATCTTTTTTGTTCCCCGTCACTGAAAGGACAGGATTAAACCTACAATTACGTTACTTTGGTCCTGCCAGAGTCGCATCGTTAAATACATCCGGTAATACCCTTCGGTCCCCCATTCCAGCAACCCACACCCACCACTCTCAAAATGAAGGGATTTTCTCCCGTGGATTATGGACACGACTGAATATTTATTTTTTTCATGCGTGTTGATTTTAGGTAGGCGCAAAGTAGCGTATTTCGTCGATATTTGCATGGATAACAGGTGATCGTTGATTCTTCCGACTGATGTGAATGACAGTGGTATTATACAAACTGCTTTCTGACTCTTACTTCGTCCCATTATTTCTTGTTTCTCTTTTACTCTCTCTCTCACTCTCCCATTACCATCTATTTCCTTTTTGACGTCTTCACTCTTACTCCACTCAAATTTCCCTTTGCATTTTTACATTTCCCCGACTGCCTTTGCATTCTACCTAAGAGTTCAACCCATTTTCCTGCAACCCTCTGCTTTCTACCTCTGTTTCCAAGTCTCAGTTTGCTTCCTGCTACTATTTCCCAGTCTCCCTTTGTTTACTACCCCCTATTTCCAAATCTTCCTTTGCTTTCTGCTCTCTATTTCCAAGTATTCCTTTGCTTTCTACTCCCTATTTCCAAGTCTCCCTTTGGTTTTCACGCGTAATCCTCCCCGTTTCTCAATTCATCTTTGCATTCCACCCTCCAGTTTATCCCGTTTCCTAGACATTCTTCGCCTTTCATTCCTTTATTTCTTTTCCCCATTCCCCCTCCTCTCCTCCCTTGGATTCTTCCATTGCTTACCCTTTTGCAGCTTTTCTTCCACTTTTTGGATGCTGGCGTCTGGTCCACACGATGGTCTCGCCTGGAGTGTGTGTAAGCCACTTCATGAAGCATTAATTCATTACAGCTCTCATTCATCATTCACCCCCATTGTGAGTTATCGTACTCTCTCGCCTCAATGCCTAGTGTTGGGTATTAACTCTAATAAGTACATTAACGCGGCGTTCACATAGGTGAACCTGATCTTTCATTGGGATAGGGAGTTTTAACACTTATGCCACAGTTCGATTTGCTGAGATGTGGATAGAGTTATTTTCATTGCAGTGGACAGACAGGAGAGCAATGTGGCTAGTATCAGTAAAATAACGGTATTCAGTGCCGACAAGATGAGGTATGAGACACGTGTTAAGTCTGGGTATCTTCGTTTGAAGACGTTTCGCCAACCAGTGGCTATATCAGTCCAATGAAAAGGCGCAACAAAAAATGTCTTAAAATATAAATACCCAGGAGTCGAGCATATTAGTTACCAATTGTCAAAGGCACTTGTCGTTAAACACTTAGCCTGTTTTGTTTGCGTGTGTGTGTCTTAGTTTTCAATATAAATAATGTTGCTCTGAGTTAACAAATGGATAGGAGGCATATATGGCTAGAGCTGCTCTAAATATGTATGTTAATAGGAGAGGCATGGGGCTAGTGCTGCTTTGAAAATGCCGGTGGATAGGAGGGACACGGGATAAATACTGCTCTGAATATACGGAGAAGATGTAGATGCTATGTAATGGAAATATATATTATGATTATTTATGTAGCTATTATTATCACTTTCACTTGTACCAGGAATAAGAATTCTTCAGTTTCTACTGTTATTATATAAGTGATTTTGCTTCACTATTTTCATTACGACTATTGCTGCTGCTGCTGCTGCTGCTGCTGTTGATGTATTATTGCTACAATAACCACTACAGCTACGATTTATATTACAACTCGCTACTACTACTACAACTAGCTACTACTAGGTACTACTTCTATTACTACTACGGACTATATTGCTACGTTCACATACAGTGGGGTTTTAATCTACTACAACTACAGCAATTACTGTTACTACTACCGCTACTACTTCTATCCTACAACTAATAATGGTTTCAATGAAAATTATTGTTAATAATTCTTCTACAATTCTTAAATAATTGTCATGATTATGTGGATTATTTGGGCTCTCATCAAGACCGGTGGGCGGGTGTTTGAGTGGGTGGGCGGGTGATTGAGTGGGTGGGCGGGAGGTTGATTGAGTGGGCGGGTGGTTGAGAGGGTAGGCGGATGGTGGAGTGGGTGGGCTGATGTTAGAGTGGGTGGGAGGGTGTTTGAGTGAGTGGGCGGGTGTTTGAGTGGGTTAGCGGGTGGTTGAGAGGGTGGCGGGTGGTTGAGTGGGTGGGCGGGTAGTTGAGAGGGTGGGAAGGTGGTTGAGTGAGTGGGCGGGTGGTTAAGTTAGTTATTGGATGGTTGAGTGAATTCCGAGTGGTTGTGAGGCTGGAAAAATCTTTCATTAGATATTCTGGTGTGAATTAGGTCTTTGAGTGGGTGAAAAGTCTTCGATGAACCAGGGATTGGGGTGGATAAGTGAGTAGGGAAGTCTTTGAGAGGAAAGGGTGTGTGTGTGTGAGTGAGGGCCTTTGAGCGGGTGGGGCGGATGATTGAATGAAGAGCCTTTGAGTGAGTGAAATCTCTGAGTGGGTGGAAAAGCCTTTAAATGGGGCGGAGTATGTGGCCACTGTGTCTGAGGGCCCTTGGATGACCTAAGTGTAGCTAAGTGGGCGGGACGGCCTTTGAGTGTGTGGGAAGATCTTCGAGTGGGTGGAAGAGCCTTTTAGTGGCTGAGCCGAGTGTTTGAGTTGGTTGGCTGTCAAACACCTTAGACGGCTGAGAGAAGCTTTCCTTGCTGCCCAGAAGTCAACCAAACCCACATTCAACTAAGTAGTCGCTAGAAATACTAAATAACATCAATAAATAATAAGCCGAATGTCCATGAAAGTGGCAAGTCTCCTTCAGTTTGCGTCATCAGGTAAAATATTTATCATACGTTTTCTATGATCGAGCTATTATGCACATAATTCAGCATTTTTTCTGATTTCAGTTTTCATTGATTCGCGTGTTGTGGATACGCTAACTAAAATACAACACCTGAGCTCCGAAAAATACTTTGAAATTAAGATTTTTTGGACTAAGGAACAATTTTAATGAGATAAAAAATTATAAAAATGTGTCAACAATTACATATTATTTTTTTGAGAACATAAAAAAGACCTGCAGTTCTTCCGCAATTTCTCAATTTTATTTAATTTGAAAATTGAGATACACAAAAGAGTATTCAAAGATTTTTTTTTTAAATATCAAATGTCTTTAGACGCCAAAATCAGCATAGATACTGTACACTTGATTTGATAATATGTTTATATTGATGAATAATCAATTGTTTTCTGCCATCCACGAAGCTGTAAAAACAATGATGCAGTGATGAGTAACCACGATCATTAAGAATTCACAAAATATTAATTGGCGTGATATTTGAAATTACCGTGAGTTTATTGTGTGATAGAATCCCTCATTGCAATTTCCACTGCAATCTTCTTCAGCCGGAATTATCTGGGACTTCGGTTTTGTGGAGGAGGAATATTTATGTTTGGAATATTGGGTGATTATGGGAGCTGAAGACAAGATGCTATGACTGCGATTACTTACACATACACACTCACTCACACACACACACACACACACACACACACACACACACACACACACACACACACACACACACACACACACACACACACACACACACACACACACACTGACACACACACACACACACCACACACACACCCACACACACAACACACACACACACACACACACACACACGCACACGCAGTGATGTAGTGGAGGCAGGAATCATACATAGTTTTAAGACGAGGTATGATAAAGCTCATAGAGCAGGGAGAGGGAGGACCCAGTAGCGGTCAGTGAAAAGGCGGGGGCCAGGAGCTGAGTCTCGACCCCTGCAACCACAATTAGGTGGGTACACAAACACACACACGCACACACACACACACACACACACAACACACACACACATGAGCAACTTAAAGAAAGTGGTATAGAAAGGGATAATAGAATAAAAATATATGTTTACAGTACAAATGGCATATCTCACGAATTTTCTGGCGTTTTTTGTCAGAGACATTAATAAATCTAGAGATAGAAGCTTGAATAAGTTGTTTCTTCCTCAGAAGCAAGAAACTGGAAAATATCTGTGGTAGGGGATGGACTACATTGAGAGACTTTAAGCCTCTACCCTGGTAACACTAGACTTAAGAAGAACCAGGTGTAGCATGATCAGGGCATACAAAATACTCACCGAATTAGAGTGAACAGGGGCAGTCTCTCTGAGATGCCAAGAGGAGCCAGAGAACATAAATGACGGCTAGAGAAGAAGCTGAGAAGGAAGTACTCTTTAGTTCTTGCTTACACCACTTACCAATTATCTTTAACTGCAGATTTATAACAAGGGCAGCTATTAGTCTGAGATTCAACATCAGCCCTTTTTTTTTCCGCTATGAGATTCACTTGTAACAGGTAAGAAAAATCGAAATGAGATTATGTATGAGACGATCAGTGTTCTACGAGAGTTAATAAGAAATTTTTAACAGAAATCTTTATCACACTTGTGATCTGTACGCATGACATCTAGTTAAGTGTGTAAATTATAAAAAAAAAAACTGTATGTGTGGATAATGGCATGTAAGTACGATTTCATGAATGGATTACAATGTGTGTGTGTGTGTGTGTGTGTGTAGATAACTACAAAAATGCTTCATATCCTAAGTGGATAATTGACAGTGTAGGCATGTGAGAGCTTTCTTATGTAAAAACTTCCAGGAGCTTCACACTAAGGTAAGCAACAGAGACCAACATTCACCGGGTCTATGTATCACCTCTTGTAAAGGCTACGAAAAAGTTTATACAGAGGAAACCGAGAGTGATCTAAACACGAACACAAGAATGCAGAACTCAACACAGCTGTAGAGAGCCGCACCAGCAGAAAGTGTTTAGCAGCTAAGTATAACTGGAGACACCATTCCTCAGAGCAAAGAGGCTTTCATTTTAGCGTTACCCTCATCCACATCAGGCTCAAGAATAAGAACAAGATAAAGTTAACACATTATGTAAAATTCAGTCCAAATATAAAAATTTCGGGTAGCGGAGCACTGCTCAAGGTCTACCGGCAACCGGCCTTTCCTGGCTTGAATGTACCGAACACTTCTCCGCCTTCACAGGATGCACGACTCTCCTCCTTGCTATATGTATGAGCATGTCTTTGAGTTCCTAAATTCACTCGAGAGTGAACGAAATGTCTTGTACCTTTATAAATTAAGATTATTCTGCTTTCATTGTCCATTGCTCCAATTTCACTGGGAAACCTGCTACCGGTGATTTCGTTTCCATTTATTGGCTTATGCCATTGCTTACTTGCTGTCCTGAGATAGCTAACCACTGAATACCAAAAACACTTTATAAGAGTGTATAGCTCTTGCAAGAAGAGGAACTTTTTAACTCGTTGCATCGAGGAAACGGTATCCCTGCCAACTTTTCCAATTTGACTGCTCATTTTTAATCACCAATATGATATTACCTTAAGGAGAGTGTCTAGACACTTGCTAACCACGAGGAAATGACTTTTCACACTGCCAGATTATTATGTGAATCACCATGTTACACACTGCCCTGCACGTTTCTGAGCAGAAGACGAGTATCACAAAACAATGAGGAACAGAAAGCTTACTATACAACACAGTAAAGGAGTTCACGTTTGTGGTGTTCTATGGCACTAAATGGTAGTTTACCTAATAGCATATTTGTCCTAATAGATCATCTCAAGTGTTCAACTTTGCGAACACGCAGCTGACGCTTACCACTGCCAATATACAAATATCGTTAGGTTAGCCAATATATAAATATCATTGAACATAACACTGGAAACTATAAAATTTCAATAATACTAGCATACATGTTACTCAACCAAGCAAAGCACCACCTACCTAACAACACAGGAGTCACATGATCCCATTGTCTACCCGTCCTCATCCCAATATGGCATTCTTCGGATAACCATGTATCACTCACACCTATATATTCAGTCTGTTTAATCTCTGCGTGTCAAAAGTAATCAAGGTCCCAGGAATGAAACATTTTGTAATAAATATGAAGTAGCGTTTGCTCACGTACCTTTCTAAAGCATATTATATTTATGCCTAAATATTACTTTGAACTGTCAACCGGGAGAGAAATAATTGCCTAAAGCTCGTAAGTGCAATATCTTCTCAAGGAACAGTTTCCTGGTTGTAATTTTTGGTGCCTGAGTAAGCAAGTAAGGTTATTTCACATAAATTCAAATTCAGAATGGAAACTGAAATATTGTGTATGTATATGAAAAGGTTTAGTAGTTAATGTGGGTATCAAATTTCGTTTATAATGAATAATAAAAAAACAAATAATTTTTTTTTAGGCAGTGATGATAGTTTTTCATGTATTAAATTCTAAAATTTTTTATTAGTAGTTTATTAATTACATTGGTAGTTTATCTCTTCATGATCATGATTATTTTATTATTATTATTACTATTATTATTATTTTTTTTATTTTTATTTTATTTTATTATTATTTTTATTTTTTTACAATTTAGGAGTAATGGTGAAAAATAATATTATATGTAGTAGTAGTAATAATATAGTAGTGTAGTGGTAATGTAATATTATAGTATAAGTAATAAAATACAAAATAGGTTGTAGGGAAAAGTAAATTTTTAGTAAAAAAAACAAAAAAAAAAAAAAAAAAAAAAAATATTTAAAAAAAAAAATTTTTTTAATTTCATTTAAAAAAACAGGATTTTATATTGTACAATTTTTTAAGTTGTTGGGTTGAGGGTTTTTTTTTTTTTGTTTTTAATAAAAAAATGGAAAAACAACTTTGAAAACTTTTTTTAAAAGGTTACGGGGTTTTAAAAACCGGATATGAATTTTCCGAATTTTAAATAAAATTGGGTAAGGGGTTTTTGTGTTTTAAATGCATTTTTTAAAAATTTGTTTCTTAAAAAAAATTCCCCAGAAAAATTTAAAAATTTTTTTTAAAGTTTTTAAAAATTTCAAAGGGAAATTGGTAAATTTGAGGAACCATCAAAAAAATTAAATTCAATTTCAATAATTAAAAATTAAAAAAAAAGGGTTTAAAAATTAAAAATTTTTTTAAAAAAA
>NW_026505560.1:0-16319 GCF_026875155.1 Cherax quadricarinatus
AAACGAAATCACAATAAGGATGAGCCAAGACAGTACGAAAATACATAGATCAAAAGTCAAGTCTGACCCGAACTGCTGTTTAGGCACATTAGGAGAAAGACGACAGTCAAAGACCAGGTGATCAAGTTGAGGAAAGAAGGTGGGGAACTCACAAGAAACGATCAAGAGGTGTGCGAGGAGCTCAACAGGAGATTTAAGGAAGAAATTCACAGTGAGAACAGGAAAAGGACTCTGGGAAGACAGGACAGAGGGGGACACCAACAGGGAATACACAAAACAAGTGCTGGATGATATGCACACAACTGAGGAGGAGGTGAAGAAGCTGCTAAGTGGCCTTGATACCTCAAAGGCAATGGGACAGGACAACATCTCCCCGTGGGTCCTCAGAGAGGGAGCAGATACAGTGTGTGTGCCATTAACCACAATCTTCAACACATCCCTTGAAACTGGGCAACTACCTGAGGTATGGAAGACCGCAAATTTAGTTACCATTTTTAAAAAAGGAGATAGAAACGAGACACTAAATTACAGACCAGTGTCACTGACGTATAGTATGCAAATTCTTGGAGAAGATTATCAGGAGGAGAGCGGTGGAGCACCTGGAACGGAACAAGATTATAAACGACAACCAGCACGGATTCATGGAAGGCAAATCCTGTGTCACAAACCTTCTGGAGTTTTATGAGAAAGTCACGGAAGACACGAGAAAGAGAGGTGGGTTGATTGCATTTTCTTGGACTGCAAGAAGGCCTTCGACACAGTTCCTCACAAGCGACTAGTGCAGAAACTAGAGTATAAGGCGCGTATAACAGGAACGGCACTGCAATAGATCAGAGAATACCTGACAGGGAGGCAACAACGAGTCATGGTACGGGATGAGGTATCACAGTGGGCACCTGTGACCAGTGCTATTTTTGGTATATGTGAATGACATGATGGAAGGGATAGACTCAGAGGTGTCCTTGTTCTCAGATGATGTGAAGTTAATGAGGAGACTTAAATCAGATGAAGATCATGCAGGACTCCATAGAGACCTGGACAGGCTGGATACGTGGTCCAGCAACTGGCTTCTTGAATTCAACCCTGCCAAATGCAAAGTCATGAAGATCGGAGAAGGTCAAAGAAGACCGCAGACAGAGTATAGGCTCGGTGGCCAAAGACTGCAAACCTCGCTCAAGGAGAAAGATCTTGGGGTGACCATAACACTGAGCATGTCTCCGGAGGCACACATCAGCCAGATAACTGCTGCAGCATATGGGCACCTGGGAAACCTGATAATAGCGTTCCGATACCTTATTAAGGAATCGTTCAAGACACTGTACACTGTGTACATCAGGCCCATACTGGAGTATGCAGCATCAGTTTGGATCCCACACCCGGTCAAGCACGTCAAGAAATTAGAGAAAGTGCAAAGGTTTGCAACAAGGCTAGTTCCGGAGCTCAGGGGTATGTCCTATGAAGAAAGATTGAGGGAAATCGGACTGACGACATTGGAGGACAAGAGGGTCAGGGGAGACAAGATAACGACATACAAAATACTACGTGGAATAGATAAGGCAGACAGAGACAGGCTGTTCCAGAGAGGGGACACAGAAACAAGGGGTCACAATTGGAAGCTGAAGACTCAGACGAGTCAGAGGGATGTTAGGAAGTATTTCTTTAGTCAAAAAAGTCGTCAGGAAGTGGAATAGCCTAGCAAGTGATGTAGTGGAGGCAGGAACCATACATAGCTTTAAGATGAGGTATGACAAAGCCCAGGAAACAGAGCGAGGACCTAGAAGCGATCAGTGAAGAGGCGGGGCCAGGAGCTGAGTATCGACCCACCCTGGCAACCACAATTAGGTGAGTACACACACACACACACCACATCACACACACACACACACACACAACACACACACACAGACACACAGTTCGAAAACGGTACACACGTCCACTCACACACTCACACACACACAACACACACAACACACACACACACACACCACACACACACACTCCCACACACTCACCGACACACACACACACACCACACACACACACACAAACACACATCACACACAACAACCACACACACACACACGACACACACACACACACACACACACACACACACACAGCCACAACTGGGATAACGAAGCAACTGAAATGTTAGACAACCACAACACATAAATATAATATTATCAGTTACACATCACAGTAATTGACACAGACACAGACACAGACACAGACACAGACACAAACACAGACACAGACACAGACACAGACACAGACACAGACACAAACACAGACGTTCTCGACATTTGAGCATAACAATATAGCTGTCATTATTAATGCGGAAATCGCAAACATTTTTTTTCAAATTCAGATTAAATAAGTTTCTTTGAAACGAGTCTAAAATAAGACACATGCTCTCCTGAACTGTACAATCAATAAGTGACCTCGAAATGACCATAAAACATGACTGGGAGTTGCGTTCATATTCGTAATAAAATGGCACTCCTGTGTTCGTATTTAATATAAAAATAAAGAATGTAGTGTTCGTAATTAAGAAAAAAATAGACGTGTGCATTCGAAAATGAAATAAAATAAGACTTATGCGTTCGTAACTGAGATCAAATTATATTGATGCGTCTGTGAGATAAAACATAGAAGCTTATTGGTGTGCTTAATATTACACTTTAGTGAGACGCTTGAGGGATTATAGAGAGAAGTAATGGAATTATGATTGATGTGCAACCAAGGGTTGTTTAAGTGGCCAGTTAGGACCTATTAACTGCCAGAGCATGGGTGAGTATGGAGGGAGAGAGAGAGAGAGAGAGAGAGAGAGAGAGAGAGAGAGAGAGACAGACAGACAGAGAAGAAGAAGAGAGAGAGAGCGAGAGAGAGAGAGAGCGAAAGAGAGAGAGAGACAGACAGACAGACAGAGAGCACCAGTACGCACCAGCCTCTGATCAACTCAATATTCTTGCCTAATGCACAGCAGTTAAATGAACAACACATTTTGTTATGCAACTGGTCCATATTAAAGAGGAACAATGCGAGATCCATTTGTCCTATTATTGCTGGGTTTAGTCGATTACAAAAATCAAGTTTAACTCCACCAAAAAAAACCTCTGTCCCAGATTCGAAGTTGACAAGCCTTATAAACATAATCACCTTACTGAGCATGTCACTGTCGATGCACTGAAACAATCGGCATAATGTTTCAGATGCATCGCTGTCCTCAGCAAACGACAACTGAAATGCCATCAACAAAACAGGCCATACGAACTGTCCCGACTAGAAAATCAGCCAGTCACCTTAATGCGGCTGTAAATGAACGTTCACCAGCTTTCCTGTTGACTCCCCCATCGTCCAAACTGACTACCAGTGAATACTGTTTGTTTTTTCATTTTTGTATGCCAAAAATTATCCAGTCGTCTTGCTCGCACTACATATCCACCCAAATGACTGTCGAAGACTTGAGCTAATGGTATACGTAATAGTTGTAGCAATAGTGTTAGTAATATAAACAGTAGTAGGAATAGTTAATAGCACATTTAGCAGTATTAGTATACTATAGGCGTAGCAGTAGTACTAATAGCACTACTCTACAGCAGTAGTAGTTATCGAAGTCAAAAAGTAATAGTACTAATAGTACATCTACTACTATTATAGTATATCTGTAGTAGAAGCAGCAATAATACTATTATTAGTAATAATAAATAGTAGATAAGGATTATACTTGCAGTTGTAGCAATTTAACATAAGAACATAAGAAAGCAGAACACGCGGAGGCCTGTTGGCCCATATTATGCAGGTCCTTTTCAATTCATCCCACTAACAAAACATTTCCAACCAATTTTCAATGCCACCCAAGAAATAAGCTCTGATGTGGAAAGTCCCACTCAAATCCAACCCCTCCCACTCAGTACTTATTCCAACCTAACAATTTTGAAACTCCCAAAAAGTCCCCAGCTCAATAACACAACTAAGGTAGACTGTTCCACTCATCAACTACCCTATTATTCCAAAACAATACTTTCCTATGTCCATTTTGAATCTAAACTATCTAATTAAAATCCATTACGCGGTTCTCTCTTGGATAGCCATCCACAAGACCTTATTAATATCCTCATCCTCCCCCTTTATTAATACCTATCTACCACTATACCCTTCGATCAGGTACTCACCTCATTCATTCGTCTAACAAGTAAATGTAACTTAAAGAGTCTTCACTTCAATCTTTCTTCATAAGGAAAGATTTTCTAATTGCTATGTATAATTTTAGTCTCATCCTAACGCTGAATGTTTTCATAACGAATTTATGTCCATTCTGTAATATGGAGACCAGACTGATCAGCATAATCTAGTGAATGGCCTTACTAATGATGTATAAAGCAGCAGTAATAACCTCTGACTTCGTTGCATACACTTCTTATATAAAATCACAGTAATCTATTTGAATTATTACGTACGGCTTATGCATTGCTGCCCATGGTTTAAAGGTTGCTGCTCACCATAACCCCCAAGTCCTTTTCGCACCTGTATGGCTAAGTTCTACATCATTAACTTGTAAGTACTAGGTTATGTCACTCCCAAAGAGCTTCAAACCCTGCAGTGAGTAAGTAGCAGTAGAAATATTGTTAGAAGTAGAAACATTAACAGTAGCAGGAGTAGCACTATTAGTATAACATGGCCCAAGTAGCACTAAAAAATAGTAAACAGCAGTAGTAGTAATAATAGTAGCAGTAGTAGTAGAAGTAGTAATAGTAGCAGTAGGACAGGAGTAGCAGAAGTAGTATATAACAGCAACCTAGTAGCATAAGTATTTGAGTAGCCGTAGTGGTAGACGTAAGTAGCAGTAGTATGTAGTAGTAGTATAGTAGTAGTAGCAGGAGCAGTGTGAGTGGAACACTTCCCAAGATGAATTTCCAAAGTTCCAGCACAACCTACTCGTCAAAATCCTCAACCTCCCTACAAGACGCTCTCTTCTCTTAAAATTCTCGCCTGAAACAAAAAAAAATACTCCCACCATAATTAACATCTCTCGGCAGTAATGAGCTCGCAGTATCAAATTTAATGAAGGCTTCAGGTAACCCGGACGTGTTCAATCATAATATCCGATGGACGAGGCCTTCAACGTGTGCAAAATTGGCTCCGGGGAACGACTTCGATGTTTGCTCTTCTCTGTTTTATGAACTCTTGTTTGCTATCATGGGGGGGAGGGAAGAAGGAGAAGGGGAATAAAAAAATATGTAGATAAATTGAAAAATAGATTAAATAAATATATGTCATTGATTTTAAGTAATATTAAATGAATTTAAACTAACATATGCTATACATAACAGAATTTAGATTAAAAGAAATCACGCTGATTTACGGTAGGTTAAGTTAAGGATTCGAAGTTAGGTTTGGTCCAAAACTGAAAAAAAAACTTATATCATTATCAGTGAAAATATTACATCTATCAAACTTTATTTATTTATTTATTCTTTTAAAGTCCAATCTTAAGGGGGTCCGGACATTCGACGAATAATATATATATATATAATATATATATATATATAAATATATATATATAAATATATAATATATATAAAATATAAATATATATATATATATATAAATATATATATATATATATATAAATATATATAATATAAATATATAAATATAATATATTATATGCATGCAAACAATTACAGACATGTCGATCTTTCTAAACTATGAAAGACACCCACAGGAGGTGGAAGTCATGTAAGCTCAATTACATTTCATACTTCTCACTACGTCATCAGGATATAGCGTAATGTTGCTAGGTTGCAACTGAGAGGAGTGGGGGAAGGTTTTCTCAAAATAGCGCAGAGTGGGCCTGTCTCCTCCTCTGGGCTCTCATAGAATGTGGCCCGTGGTCAGCGTCACAAACCATCACGCCAACCCTACCACCCCATCCCCCCTAATATGGGTACGAGGGTTTTGAGAATCAAGAATATTTGAAAACTAGAAGGTATAGTAGTCCGCCCTTAGCGATTTCTAACCGTTTTAGAACAGGTGTCCTATCCCTGAGAAAATACATTTTTCAGTGGATATTATAAGGTATAGTATTAGCTGTTATTCTGTGTAATCTATTTAATTAACAAACAAAATAAATGTACTCTATTGTCCTGTTTAAATTCCTTGTTCTCGAATGTTCTCAAGGGTACTGAGACGATCTTTATATTGTCTACTATTCTCTTCAGCAATCGATTATTATACCTTACTTGGGATTCGTCATACTATTCCAAATCATGAACTGGGTAAAAAGAGTGTGTTCCTCACAATGTTCTTGAGAACCCATGCGCATCTGCATTCCAGAGTACCTAGAGGAGACGAAATCAGCACGATATTCAACATAGCCACAAAACTGATATATCCTAGGGATTTTGTCCGAGAATGCAACCAAGTCAACAAAAAGACTTACTACAGGACGGAACCTAAGGAAATGATGTCTCTAGGAAAAAAAGAGTACTAGTTTTACCTACAATGAGAATCTGGCTTGCCTGGTGAGGCATTAAAAAACGTTTCAATATAAACCTAATGCTTTAAAAAAACACAGACTGGTGAAACAAAGAAGCTGATTAAAAACACCTCCGAACAAAGATGGTTCGGTTTACAAAGGTCTCATGTACTCAGTGTCCTCTCTTACATATATAGGTCCAAACAGTAAAAATTCTGGAAACCAGAATCGCCCAACATAAATACTACATCAGGACAGGCAGAGTCGAACGCTAACTTTTCACCCCGTTAACTCCAGTAACCTGCCCACCGGGTGGGATGCTGCCCCGGATTATGTACAAAACAGTTTCCCGTCAAAGAAAAGAAACAATAATCTGAATTCTTCCTCCTTGAAACACGTGTCAGGAAAACGGAATAACGCAAATTTTGGCTTTACAAAGCTCGATAGTCTAATTAGCAGAGTCTGTTGTACACAACCTTAAACAACAATGCTATACAAAATACACAGATGCTCAATATGCCAGGTGGTCTCATGTATTGGATCTGGTGACGCGCTCGACCAGTTTGTCTACGAACCAAAACATCACCATGCTACGTCATTGAGGTATGGTTTATATAATGCTGGTGATTGTATCATACATAGACAAGATTACCTGATCACACAGTAGCGGGGTTTAAAGAATATTAAAGTAGGAAATATGGATCATAGAATAATATTGGAATGGTATAGAAGATTCCCAAGTAAGACATAATAATCGAAACTGAAGAGAGATAGTAGACAAATCTAAAGGATAACGTCTCAGTACCCTGAGAACAGTCGAGAACAAGACATTTAAACGGACAAAGAGCAATTCATTCCTTTTCTTTTGTTAATTAAATGGGGAAAAAAAGAATAATACAATCCATTTAAAAAATATCCACTGAGAAACAAATTTTTCTCAGCTTAGGACCTTTTCAAACGTTGAAAACGTTTAGGGCAACTACTATACCTTCTATTTCAAAATTCCTGACTTCTCAAAACCTTTTTACCCCATATGGGGGGGACGGGAAGGTGGCAGTGGTGGTGTGACGCTGACCCTGGCCACATTCTAAAAGACCAGAGGAGGGGACAGCCACTCTTTCATTCTAGAAAAACCTTCCCCCACTCCCATTTCAACCTTCAACATTTTATAGCTCCTCTGATGAACTGAGAAGTGGAAAGTACTTCCGCTAAAGATTTCCCCCCCCGTGCTTGATTGGTGTGTGTGTGATATATAATATATATATAAATATAAAATATATAATAATATTATATAAATTATATAAAAACCAAAAAGGGAACAAAAGGATGAAATAACAAACGTTCTGGCAAGGATTCGAACCTACGCCTTTCGGAACGGGGAACCCCTTTACCTTTACCACACACCAATCCTTTGGGCGCCACTCGTAGCGTTGCCGGCACCAGTTTTCAGGGGAAGTTTTAACATTTTCATTCACCCCTGTGTCACCCTAACAAGATTAAAACAATAAGGAACCAAAGACAGGGAAAAATTATCAAAACCTACCGGGGAAGGACTCAACCCTCGCCTTGGAAAAAGCCCCAGGTAGTTTTAAAATTAATATATATATATAATATATATTTATAATTATATATTATTTAAAATTAACTTATTATAATAAAAATTTACCAAATTAAATTTTTTTTTCCTCAGGTCGGCCCGCCTTTCCCCACCCAAAAAAGGGGACCAAAAAAGAAAGGGGAAAAAGCCTAAAAATTTTTTATTTTTTACTTTCACATCATTTAAAATTTTTATTTAACCACAACTTATTCAAACGTTTGAGGAGGCAGCCAAATGTTCCCCTTTAGGGGGTGGTTTTGGGTTTTATATTTCAATTTGTATAAAAAAAAATTTATTTTTTTTTTTTTTTTTTTTTTTTTGTGGGGTTTGGGGGGTGGGGTTTTTTTTTTTCCCCAAAATTTTTGTTTTTGGGGGGTGTTTGGGGGTTTTTGTTTGCCCCCCTTTTTTTTTTTTTTTTTTTTTTTTTTTTTTAATTTTTATATTTTTTTTTTTTTTTTTTAAAATTTTTATTTTTTTAATTTATTTTTTTTTAAATTTTTTATAAAATATTATATTTTAACATAATTTTTAAAAAATTTTATTTTATTTTTTAAAATTTTTTATTTTAAAAATTTTTTATTAATATTTTTTTTTTTATTAAAAAATTTTATTTTTTTTTTTATTTATATAAATTTTAAAATATAATTTTATATAAATTTTTTATTTAAAAATAATATTTTATTTATTTTTTATACATTAAAAATTTTATAAATTTTTATGATATTTTATTTATATATATATTTTTAAAAAATTTTTTTAAATTAAATATAAAAAAATATATAAAATATATATATATATATAAAATATATATTTAAAATAATTTTTATAATATATATATATAATATATTATATTTTATAAAATATATATTTAAGAAAATTTTAAAAATATTTAAAAAATTTATATAAAAATTAAAATATATATATATATATATTTATATATATAAATATATATTAATTTTATATAATATTTATATATGTATTAAATATATTTTATTATTAAAATATATTATATATATATATATATATATATATATAAAATATAATATTATATATATATTTTAAAAATTTAATATATATATATATATATATATTAAATATATATTATATGTTTTTAAACATATTTTAAATATATATATATTAATACATTATTTTAAATATATTTATATATATTATATTTTAATATATATATAATAAATATATATATACACATGCAATTTTTTTGTTATCTTCTCACATATTCTCGTCCCTTTCCCCCCGATAACTATCCGTCTCTCCTCAATCCCTCTTCCTCCTCTTCCTCTCTTGTTCATTTCCCCCTTTTCCCTCCCCCTTCCCCCTAACGCTAACTCATTCCCCTCTTCCCCTCAAACCTTCATTTTTTCCTCCACCCCAACACCCCCATCACTCTCTTCAACACCCCAACCCACCATTCCTCCCTCAAACCCCAACACCACCCCCCCCCCTCAACATCCCCAACCCCCCCACCCCCCCAAAAACCCCCCCACCCCCCCTCCCCAACCCCCAACCCCACCCCAAACCCCCCAAAACCCCCCCCCCCCCCTCCCTAAAACCCCCCAAAACACCTCATCACTCCCCCTCAACCCCCCAACACCCCCCCCAACTCTCACTCAGCGTCCCAACACCACCACCACCCCCTCCCCCCAACCCCACCACCACTCCCCTCAACATCCCCAACACCCCCACCACTCTCCCTAAACACCCCAACCCACCCCCACTCCCCCTAAAACTCCCAACACCCCCCATCACTCTCCCTCAACACCCCCAACCCACCACCACTCCCCTAAACATCTCCAACACCCCCCCCCACTCTCACTCAGCGCCCCCAACACCACCACACTCTCCCTAAACTTTTCTCAACGCCACCACACTCCCCCTCAACACCCCAACACGGCCCCATCTCCCTAAACATCCCCAACACCATCACCACTCCCCCTAAAACACCCCCAAACCCCCACCCCACTCCCTCAGCGTCCCCAACACCACCATCACTCTGCCAAATCCCCAACCCACCACCACTCTCCCTCAACACCCCCAACACCCCCACCACCCCCCCTCAACATCCCCACATCACCCCCACTCTCCCTCAACACCCCCAACACCACCACCACTCCCCTAAAGATCCCCAACACCCCACCACCCCCCTAAACACCCCAACCCACCCCACCCCCTAAAACATCTCCAACACCCCCATCACTCCCCTCAACATCCCTACACCACCACCACTCTCCCCAAACCCCCAAACACCACACCACTCCCCCTAAACATCCTCAACCACCCCCCAACTCCCCCCAAACACCCTCAACACCACTATCACTCTCCCTCAACATCCCCAACCAACACCACTCTCCCTCAACATCCTCAACACCACCCCCTCCCCTCAACATCCTCAACGCCCACCCCCACCCCCCTAACCCCCCCCAACCCCACCACCACTCCCCCTCAACACCCCAACACCCCCACCCCTCCCCAACATCCCCAACCCCCGCCCCCACTCTCCTCAACTCCCCAACGCCCCCACCACTCCCCCCCTAACATCCCCAACGCCCCCACCACTCCCCTCAACCCCCCAACGCCACCACCACTTCCTCAACACCCCCAACCCCAAACACCACCTCCCCAACCCCCAACGCCCCCACCACTCTCCCTCAACATCCCAACACCCCCCCCACTCTCACTCACGTCCCCAAACCACCCCCCCCCCTCAACACCCCCCAACACCCCCACCCTCTCCCTAAACATCCCCAACACCCCCACCACTCTGCCTCAACACCCCCAACGCCACCACCACTCTCCCTAAACATCCCCAACACCGCCACCACTCTCCCCAACACCCCAACCCCACACCACTCTCCCTAAACACCCCCAACACCCCCCCACTCCCTCAACACCCCCAAACACCAACCCCACTCTCCCTCAACTCCTAAATACCACCCCCACTCTCCCTCAAAAAACCTCAACACCACTATCACTCCCCCTCAACACCCCCAACCCCAAACACCCCCTCCCTCAACATCCTCAACACCACCACCCCCCCCCCCCAACACCCTAAACGCCCCCACCACCCCCCCCAAACATAACCCCCCCCCCACACCCCCTCAACTCCCCAAACCCCCACCCCCCCCCCAAACTCCCCAACGCCCCCACCACTCCCCCAACATCCCCAACCCCACCACCACTCTCCCTCAACATCTCCAACCACCATACCTCCCTCAACCCCCAAACCCCCCACCACTCCCCCTCAAAACCCCCACCCCAACACCACCCCCCTAACACCCTCAACACCACCACCACTCTCCTAAAACCCCTCAACAACTACACTCCCCCTCAACACCCCAACACCAACCCACTCCCCCTCAACATCCTCAACACCCCCACCACTTCCTAATACCTCACGCCCCCACCACTCCCCCTCAACATCCCCAACGCCACCACCACTCCCCATCATCCCCAACGCCACCCCCACTCTCCCTCAACACCCCAACGCCCACCACTCTCCTTAAAAACACCCCCAACCCCAACACCACTTCCTAAACATCCCCAACACCACCACCACCTCCCTCAACACCCCCAACCCCACCACCACTCTCAACATCCCAAACCCACCTCACTCTCCCTCAACATCCCAAACACCACCACGACTCTCCCTCAACACCCCAACACCAACACCACCCCCCTCAACTCCTAAACCCCCACCACCACTCTCCCTCAACACATAAACCCCACTTCACTTTTTCCCCCCAACATCTCAAAACCAACACCACTCCCTCAACACCTAAACACCACCAACACTCCCCCTCACTCCTAAAACCCCACCACCACTCTCCCTATCATCCCCAACGCCCCCACCACTCTCCCTCAAAACATCCCAACACCCCCACACTCTCCCTCAACATCCCCAACGCCACCCCCTCTCCCTAAACATCCCCAACCCACCCCCACTCTCCCTCACATCCCCAACGCCCCCACCACTCCCCTCAACCCCCCAACACCACACCACTCCCCTCAACACCCCCAACACCACCACCACTCTCCCCACATCCCCAAACACCAAACACCACTCTCCCTCAACATCCTCAACACCCACCACTCTCCCTAAACATCCTCACCCACCACCACTCTCCCTCAACATCCTAAAACACCCCCCACCCCCAAAAACACCTCAACGCCCCCCCACTCTCCTTAACATCCCCAACCCCCAAACCCCACTCCCCTAAACATCCCAACACCCCCCCACCTCCCCAACATCCCAACCCCCACCCCACTCTCCCTCAACATCCTAAAACCCAAACCCCCACTCCCCCTAAACACCTCAACCCCACCCCCACCTCCCTAAACATCCCCAACACCAACACCCCTCCCTAAACCATCCTCAACACCCCCACCACTCCCCTCAAATCCTCAACGCCCCCACCACCTCCCTAAACACCCCAACGCCCCCACCATCTCCCCAACCCCAACACCACCACCATTTCCCCCAAACTCCCCAACGCCCCCCCCCAATTTCCCCCCAAACATCCCCAACGCCACCACCACTCCCCTAAACATCCCCAACGCCCCCCCACCCTCTCCCTCAACATCCCCAACACTCTCATCCCTCCCCCCCTTTCAATTCCCCACAAAACCCATGTAAAAAAAATCTATGGGCTCTATAATTATAAAACAATTAAAACAGAGCTCAAAATTTTCATTATTTTTGACCAAATTCAAAAAATATAAGAAAGTTAAAAAATACTGTAAAAAATTTTCATATTCATTTTGTTTTACAGCTTCAAAAGGCCGTTTAAGAAAAGATAAAAAAAAAAAAGCTATTTACAAAAATTGGGGAAAAATCGGAACCCGTGAGGGGAAATAATGAAAAGAAAAAAATTAAAAAGAAATGAGAAATATTTTTTTTTTTTTATTATTTTTTCCCCCTGAAAAATTTGTAACCGCAAAAATATATGAAAAAATGGCACTTCAGGTTTCCCCCGGGAAAAAAGGAGTTATAAAACCTGGCAAAAATTAAGTCGCTTTTAATAATTTTTAGTAAGAAAGTAAGGTTTTTTGGACACGAGACAAGACGAAATAATTATTATACTAACATTTTAAATTTTTGTCTTTTTTTTTATAACAGTTTATTTTGAGACACAGTAGACTCCCTTATTTAGTAGTTATGTTTTTTGGGTTTGTTTCAGGGTTTGTTTATAGGGGTGAATGGGGACAAGTGGTTTGGGGCCTGGGGGCGTTAGGGTTTAGTGGTAAATTTTATGAAGGGAATTCAGGGAAACCGGGTTTTTTTTATATAACCGACTTGAGTCCGGAAATTGGAAGTACAAAGCCCTGCACCTAAAGGGGGGGTTTGGGTTTGGCAGTTTTGGGGGGATATATTGTGTATTTTTTTTACATATATGCTTTAAATGTTGTATTCTGGCACCCCGGGAAAAAAATAATTTTGTGTATGTGGTGAAAAGGTTTAAAAGATGATGAAAGATTTTCTTTTTGGTAATTTTTTTCTTTTTTGGGGGCACCCCCGCCCCGGTCTGAGAAGGGCCCAGTTTGTTGAAAATATATATATTATATATTATATATATATATATATATATTATATAAAAATATATTTTATATATTAAATATATATATTTATAAATATTATTAATAATTAAAAAATTTTATAATATATAATTATATATATTATATATTAAATATATATATAAATTATATATAAAATATTATATATAAAATATTTTTAAAATATATAATGAATATAATATATATATATATAATATATTTTATAAATATATTTAAAATAATTATAAAGTAATTGTATAAATTTTAATATATATATTATATATATATATATAAATTAAAATATGTATTATTATAATAATGAAAAAGAAAAATTTTTAAATTTTATTATATTATATATATAATATATATATATATATATAATTTTTAATTATATATAATGAAATGTATAATATATTATATTAAATTTTATATATATATATATATATATATAATAATATATTATTTTATCACACTGGCCGATTCCCACCAAGGGATGGTGGCCCGAAAAAAAAAAACTTTCACCATATCACCCACACTTTTTTGCCAGAAGGGGGCTTTACACTACGTTTTTTAAAATGCAACATTTTAAACCCCCCCTTTAGAGGCAGCACTGACTTCCCTCTCCCGGACTCAAGTCCCGGCCCTGCCGGTTTCCCTGAATTTTCCTTTCATAAAAGTTACTTTGCTCACACCCAACACACTAAGTTTAAAAAAAACCCCTTTTTCTCCATTCACTCCCATCAAACACGCTCAGCATGCCTGCTGGAAGCCAAACCCCTCCACACAAAACCCCTTACCCCCTCCCTCCAACCTTCCCCAGGCCGACCCCTACCCCCCTTCCTTCCACTACAGACTGATACACTCTTAAGTCATTCTGTTTCGCTCCATTTTCACATGTCCCCAACCCCCTCAACAACCCTTCCCAACCCCTGGGGCAAAAAGTTTTGGAATCCCGCACCTCCTCTAACTTCCCAAACTACGAATTCTTTTGCATTATTATACAACACATTGCCCCAGACAGAACATCTCCACTCCTCCAGCTTTTCCTCGCTGCAAAATTCATCACCCACGCTTACCCCATATAAGACGTTGTAAAAAAATATACTCTCATACTTCCCCCCTTTTTCCTCCAAAGGGCAAAATTTTTTTGTCTCCACAGACCCTAATGCACCACTCACTCTTTTTCCCCCATCAATTCTAGATTCCCCCATCTTTTATAGACCCATCCGCTGACACTCCACTCCCCAAATATCTGAATACGTTCACCTCCTCCATACTCTCTCCCCCAATCGATACCAATCTTTTATCACCTAATCTTTTTGTTATCCTCATAACCTTACCTTTCCTGTATTACCTTTAATTTTTTTTTTTGCACACCCTACCAAATCATCCACCAATCTCTGCAAATTCTCTTCAGAATCCCCAAGAGCACAGGTCACAGCAAAGAGCACTGACAAACCCACTTTTTGGTTGATTTTTTTATTTTTAACTCCACGCCCTTTCCAAAACCCTCGAATTACTTCCTTTCAACCCCACTATAAAAATATTAAACAACCCCGGTGCATCACACATCCTTTCAAAAGGGCCACTTTTTACTGGGAAAAAAAATTTCCCCCTTTCCCACAACTCTAACTTGAGCCTCACTATCCCAAAAAATCTCACTGCTTTCAGTAACCTACCTCCCCACACCAAAACTTGCAACACTGCCACATTGCCCCCCTATCCCCCCTGCATACGCTTTTTTTAAATCCATAAATGCCACAAAGACCTTTTAGCCTTTTTAAATACTTTCACTTATATGTTCACGAAAAAACCTGGTCCACACCAAAACCCCTTTCCTTTTCCTAAAGCCCCCTTTTTCATTGCTATCCCATCTCCTCTTACTCTTAATTTTTCAAAAATAACTTACCAAAAACTTTTACCCGGTTACTCAAAAACTTTTCCCCCTATAATTTTTTTCACTTCTTTTTTCCCCTTTGCCTTTAAACAAAGGAACATGCATGCTCTCTGCCAATCCCTAGGTACCTTTCCCTTCTATACATTTATTAAATAAATTTCCCACCCCTCCCAAAAATATATCCCCACCTGTTTTAAAAATTTTTATCTTTTCCCATCAATCCCGGCTGCCTTACCCCCTTTCATTTTACCTACTGCCTCACGAACTTCCCCCCCACTCACAAAGGCTCTTCTCACTTTTTAAAAAGATGTTTTTCCCCCCTTTTCCCTATACACGAAACACACCTCCCATCTTCATTAACATTTAACAATTCCCCAAAATATTCCCCCCATCTTCCCCCTACCTCTAACTCTCCATTTAATAACTCTCCTCTCCTTTTTTAATACAAAACCATTTTTTCTCTAGGCTTTTTTAACTTGTTAATCCACTCCAAACTTTTTCTTTTTTCAACAAAAATTTGTTGAAACATCTCACCCCCTCTCTCATTTTCTCTCTTTTTTCATTGCTTCACCACTCTCTTTAAACCCCTCTCTTTTTCTCCATATACTCTTCCCTCCCTTTCATCACTTTACTTTTTAAAAACTTTTCAAAAATGCTAACTTTTTCTCCCCCTTTCTACTCCTTTTCATCATCATTCCACCAATCGCCCTCTTCCCTCCTGCACCCCCTTTCCCCTAACCACAAACTTTTGCGAACACTCTAAAACTAATTTTTAA